>JAZEWU010000015.1:3484693-3495486 GCA_036362915.1 Geotria australis
GGCGCCCGAGGCGGGAATGGAACCGACGAGGGCAGGACTTTCTGTCTGTGAGGCGCGGATGTTACCACTGCGCCAGCCTGCCACCCGTTTAGATACTTTCTAAATCCATATTGTGTTGTGTTCTATACGCAGGGAATATTATTTCCTTTTTAAATATGGTTTATCTAATCGTTTAAGTTACTCCCATTTGTTAATTCCATCGATGTGATTTAAAGATACAGAAATAATGTTTTGGGCTAATCACTAATTAGTACCATGATAATGCAATGATTGCGTTCACTAATCACTGTAACTGCACTTGCCATACTCATTCAGAATCCATAGGAATTTTTAGAGTTTTTAACGAGCGGGTAATTTGTAACGTATCCTGCAGACCAAAGTGTTCCTGGTGAAAGTTTGTGAGTGCACCACAAATTTGGGGCATGTGAAACGGCCCGTTCAGCTTATCACAGCTCTTGGCTCAGTGTCGGTAACACGAACCACATGCCACCCAGTCCCAAATCACAGAGCCTGCCAATGATTCCCAGTGTTACAGCTTATAAAGATGAATATTCTTTCATAAAGATGAATAATATCACTGCCCTCGCCTTGCCTGATCATGACAAACACCAGAACATTGTGACATTTCAAACAGTAGTAAACGATATGCAATTTTAAAATGTCAATTATTCACCCAGGAAAGCCTCACGGAGTCTCAATATACTGTTCTCTGGGCAGTCCTGCGTTGAGTTGTTTGGTGCTAATTCCATTAATGAGCGCCTGGGTTCATAAACAGAGGAAAACCAGAGTATCCGGAGAAAACCACGGCACAAACAGTGGGGATATTATTCGCCACCGCCATCGCTTGTGATCATGCATCCTCACACCCACATCTGGCAAACCCCAGTGGTCATCCATCCAAGTACTAAACCAGGCTCAATCCCCCGTAGCTTCCACAATCTGGGACATATTGTGTCGCTGAACACTGCCTCTGACCAAATAATTCCGAATCCGCCGGATCTCGTCAGAGCTCATACGCTAAGTAGGATGGAGCCTGGGTAATGCTTAGTTGGGTGACCACCAGGCACAAACATGCTTCTTCTTCTTCTTTGCGATTCTTCGAAGCGCGATGGTCAGCTTCTGGACATCGTTGTCTTTCAGCTCGGCTTCGAAGTGTTTGGTAGAATTCGCAGGTAATACCAAGTATTACTTGACAGGGATCGCGACGTGAACTCTTCTACCTTGACCCCCACAAACATGCTACCAACGGGCCATGTTACTACATGGCATGCGCCAGGGAGAGGTACAGCAAGATCTATTGTACTTTACTTCCATCGTCCCATGTATGTGCTCCCCACCTTCACCAATCCACATTGACGAAGTCGTGAATAACCAATCGTGTGATGACCCTGCCCGCAAAACCGCACGGTGTTGAGAGACCCTCATCCAGCAGTGGATTGGTAATAACTGTACGCAGGTCTTCATTTTGGCCGGAACTATCCAAGGCTGAACTTCCACACACCTGGACCATGCATCCAGTACACCTTTTGCTGTGGCTGCGGATTACGAGTCAACAAAGCAGCCCCTGGTCTACTCGGGCCCTAGAAAATATTCAGTAAGAATTTAAAGCCCAGGGCTGTTTGTGTACTGAAGGCGTTGTTGTTGCCAGTTTAATCGGCCGGTGTCCAGGTTTACTCAGGTTGGCTAGCCGGTTGTCCCCCAACAGTGGAGCAGAATGTCATGGCCGGCTGCCCTTCCTGACGCCAACCTCCATTAGTCGGAGGGACTTCACATCTGTTCACCAAGTGAGACCCTGCCACGAGTGCGAGACTCCACGTGAAATAGCTGTGGGGTTCATTGCAACACCCAAACCCCTCCGCCACGATAAGGTTCCGAACAATGACGGGTGGAGGACTGTAGTTGCAGTGAATATTAAAAACCTTATAACCGGGTTCTTCCTTCCAGCTGAGGTGATCTGCTGGGGGGCCCCACGCTGGGTGAATCGTGATGCAAACGTTGGCTTGAGCTTCAACAATTGAACTCGGTTCAGTGCGAAGGGAAACGCGGTCCTCCATATAATTTCAGCGAAATTATAACAGCATTAAAGCTGTGCTAAACATCCTCCCGATTCCGTCTCCACGGTGCACTCTGCGGGTCTCTTGCGGATAAAACCGAAGTGTCCGCGCCAACAGCTGTTTGTGCCTTTGCGGGCAATTATCCGACTTATCTGCCCTCCTCTGGGGAAACGCGGTTTATCTTCCAAGCCCTAGACGTCTCGCTTTTGCACATCTTTGCCGATGACCAACTTGCCCCGAATGTTCTCCTATCTTTGTCGGATCGGGCACGTTACGCTGGGTTGAGCCTGATTAGCTCGGGGTTGGGACCCTGTCTGGGAATACGACGGGTTGCAGACGTGAGCTGTGTCGTAGGCAGCAGTGAATTCTTGATTCTTACCCGTGCACAGCTCTGAGTGTTATGCCCTCGTTATCGTCACTATCAGTACATCCGTAATCCTGTCCAGGGTTGTGGTGAGCTAGAGCCTATCCCAGCAGACACAGGGCGCAAGGTAGGGATTTTGTATGCCCTCGTATTTGTGGGATTTACTGGGTAGGACATTTTCTTCCTGCATTCGACACATTCATTAATGAAATTGACCAAGCATCTCAGGGCCTAATCTGGCCAGGGTGACAGTAGTCGGAGCGCACAGCTTGTAATTTGAAGGTTGTGAAATTAAATTAATTGGTGGGCAGGAGGATTTGAACTATCATCCTGTTAATTGCAAAAATTATTACCAACTTTCAGAAGCCAACAGTCGTTGGCCAATGCACGTACCTGCCCCTGCCAGGGCAATATGGAATTTCCACCATTGGCTCAGTGCTGTAAACTGGAGTTTACAAGTAATTCACTTCAACTAAAAAGTCAAAGTTCTAAAGCTTTTAATTGTTTCATTAATGATTCAAACACTGCATGCATGCATGGAAGCGTGCACACTATGTAAATTACATCAAAGTACTGTATACGGCTCCGAAGTGCAGTAAATGCATCGATAAGTGAAAAAAATGCAGTGCTTCGTCTTGCAGACATTTGGGTAACTGAATGGGTTAACACATTTTGCATGCAACTGAGCAGGGTCTCACAATGATAATTACCTCCTGAGTTAATCTAAATTCTCTTCTTTCCCTTTGCAGATTTGAAGACAAATCGCTATTCTCAAATGGTTTACAGATGTAATTGCTGCGGTCCCGCACAGGCAAGCGTAACAATAAATGTCTGAGTAGCTCTGGTGAAGGTCACATTTTTTAAAATACATTATTGTTGGAATATGTCGAAGCATTTTACATGGCCTTTTACACATTCTTTGAAGTCCACCTTATCAAAGAAACATTTGTCCCAGCGTGCTCACACCTAGCTTTCAATGAAGGGTATGTAAGTAAATATTATACAACAGTATGTGCGGTATTTCGAACGCGTTTACAATTTATGTCGTTATTAATACTGGATGCTTGTTATGGGTTTTCAGTCGGTCAGATGGTATGTCGTGTGCGGTGGGGTAAAGTGTGGATACTCCCAACTTTTCATTCCGTAACACGCGATGCATGCGTGGAGCTGCGTTTGTAAGAAGCCGTGTTTTGCAATTCATATATGCTGTATATAATAGGTGGGCGGCACGGTGGCGTAGTGGGTAGCGCTTCCGCCTCACAGCAAGAAGGACCCGGGTTCGAATCTCGGCTCGGGGTGCCTTTCTGTGTGGAGTTTGCATGTTCTCCCCGTGTCCGCGTGGGTTTTCGCCGGGCACTCCGGTTTCCTCCTACCGTCCAAAGATGCATGCTGGCCATTCGTGGCTGATACATTCACCGAAGTGACAAAACAGAAGTTATTCTACAATCAAATCGCGACCCTGAATGTCACTGATCAATCACGCCCTTTGTCTATCTGTGTAATCAGTGTGTCCACGCAATTGCATGTTTACGCCACTGCTAGTGAAAGTGCCGCCACGAGGGGACGCTCTAGAAAACCACTCTAAAGGGTATTTGGCCTACTCTTCCAAACTCTGTATCATAGTTTGTTATAGTTGATGTATAAGTTTGCTGTGAACAAGTGTAAACCTATTTTTTTTTACCAAATACACTTTGCTAGTCTGTAATGTCAAAACCTTGCCTCTGTTGTCGGGCATATCACGTAAAAATGGGATGACAGGAACAGAATGGGTCTCACCCCCGAGCGTGCCCAGGATTTAGGTCGGTCGAGGAATGGCATTTGTGTGTAGTGTATACTGTAGTAATAGGTGGAGGAAAGGAAGGGATTTGTGTTTTAGACTATAGTGTAGTGGTAGATGGAGGAAGGGAATTTAGGGGCAACCGGACAACCCAGGTAAACCTGGATAACAGCTATTACACCGGTTGTGTGAGTGTGGGTGTTCTTGGGATTAGCCCGTAAACGGTGAACAGAGATAATAATAATCTACTTTTGTAACGCGCGCATTTTCTCCGGGCGCGTTGCACCCGTTGATTCGGAGGCGCGGAGCCCTGCTGAGTCGGTTTGTTGTGAGTCGGTAAAAAGGTGACTTTTTAAGAGTTTTTTGAAGGCTGTAGGGGACTGTGTTTGACGCAATAGGTGTGGTAGGCTGTTCCAGGTTGTGGGTGCCGCGACCGAGAAACGGCGTATCGCGAAGGTTGTGCGTGAAACGATGGCAAATTAATAAACACCGATCGAAATAAACACTATGCAAGCCAGAATGGGAATCCCAGATGTTTTCGATGATACGGTGGCTCAGCTACCCTGTCGACTTCCACGGCAGGTTTACAGGAGCCACCAGTTTGAATGGATCCATTCTGAGTGTGTCCCAATTACAGCGAGAGCATGGCTCCTGTGGGCTCTCAGGGCTGACTGCTCATTGTAACTGATTAAAGAACAAGGAAATACAAAGACTTGAAAAAAAATAAACCAGGTCACCGTTTGACAGTTGCCTAATTAAAACATATGGAATAGCGGTTCCTGTTCTGTTCAAATGAGAGGTCAGCTTGTCAAGTCAGTTTCGTTGCTCAAACGCATGTATAACAAACGTGTTTGAAAACGGCTTCGGAATAAAACTAAAACCACTTTAGCAGTTTGATTGTTTGTGCTCCAAACACAACAATAATGTCGATAAATTAAATACCTATTTTGTGGGTAGGGCGGTACGTTGACGCGGTGACTAGCGCTGCTGCCTCACAGCAAGAAGTCCCGAGTTCGAATCCCGGCTCGGGGGCCTTTCTGTATCCGTGTGGGTTTTCGCTGGGCACTCCTGTTTCCTCCCACAGTCCAAATACATGCTTCTCCATAGGTTCATTGGCCTGCAGTGCACCGCGGGCAGGTTACTCAGTAGTCAATCAACCTAGGCAGCAGCAGCATGTCTTTGGATGGTGGGAGGAAACTGAAGTGCCCGGCAAAACCCACGAGGACACGAGGAGAACCAGAAAAACCTCACGCAGAAAGGCACTCACGCTGGGAGTCGAACCCGGATGTTTCTTGCTGTGAGGTCGCAGTGCTACTCTGTGCCCACAACGCACAGAGATTTCGTCTGAGCTGCGCTGCGCTGCTGAAAACAATGGCCAGGTCTTTAAGGGCAACAGTCGGCCTGGCCTCATTTTTTGTTCACCCTGTCTGTGACCTGGCGGGCCCCCAAGGGCGGTGCGGTGTGACGACAGGAGAAATAAATCATCGTTCACGCTGCCGGACAATGCCGAGTCCAGGTTTTCAAGAACCGTAACGAGCCGCAAAGCTTCTGAAATAATGCGGCGTGCGGTTGTGTTTTGTTGTCTGTTCGTCGTCTGCCATCGACCGCTGGAACGACGTAACCGCCGCGGTTAAATTACGCACGCGATTCCGTGTTAACCGCTCGCATGTGCTCTCCGAGAATTAACAGAAAGTGAGCGAACCGACCCCGGATGGAGTTTCTCAAAACACCAAACTGGACGTCGGCTGCGTGTGTTCTTTCGATAAGGACACGCGTGATGTACGATTCAACCGTGTTCTTCTAAACTGTTGCGCTACCCGCCTTAGCAAGGTTTATTAAATTGCTCTGTATGCAATTTAAGTAATTGCGAATTACGAAATGAGCTCAATTGGCGTTTTTGTGAGGTTTCTGGTTGCAAGAAACATTTTGTCTTGTAGTTATTTTGCACTGCTTTTTCTCAAGCGAATTATGACGGTTCCTGGCAGATGTTCTTAAACGAGCACGCGAAGCAAAAATAGGCTCTCGTAATTGCGGGGCTCAGACATTTCAAATCCATTGGGTAATATGCAGAAATTCAGGAGTGTGTCGAAGCATAGATTGAAGTCGATTATGAAGCTCACGAAACACACACTGAATCTCGTATGTAACTATTGATGAATTACATTTCTGCATGCACTAGAAACCACCGCTATTCGTTGCAATGTTGGTTGTGGGACTGAACTCTCACAATTGATCATATTGCCCCGGCGGGTACGACAGAGGGTTATTTTTTACTGCTCTAGCAATTGCTGCGTTTCATTTGAAATAGGTCTGCATCCTTCCTCGGATCTCACCGCCAAATCCTAAATACACAACGATGCCTATTGGAGGTTACCCTTTAGATATTGATACGTGTTACCGTATTTTCTGGTTTATAAGATGCACTTTCTCTCCTGTATTTCGAAACAAAGGTTGTGGCTGTGTATTATCCTGCGGTGTCGGTGACCTTCATAGGTGCTTGCTAACAGCACTTGACCCTACAGTCTGTTAAGGTTATACGGGGGACCTTTGTCTTTGGTGTCGGTGTGTGTGTGACAAGATCTGTCTAACTTTATTGAAACCATTTTTGGGGTGCGCCTTACTTTCCAGAGTGTCTTACTATCCAGAGAATACGGTACTGTACACGAATGAATCGTTCCGTTGCGAAGAATTCCGAGTCTTGCCTCAGGGCTGGTCATACGAAAAAAAGGCCAAAGTTGGTAAACAGATATGTACTGTTTTTTTACAAGTTTAGTTTCTCAAACGTGTCCCTGCCCTTAGTGATGGGGCCAGTGTGGGGTAATCGTTGTGCAGAGTGGTTGGGCCACTGGATACCCAGCTCAGCTGTAGCAAAGCCTAAAGCCTGGAGCCCTGCCAAACATTTCCAGATGTTCTTCTCAGACCACAGTGTGCTTGTGAAAGGCTCCAAATTTTGTTTGAAAACCAAAACTCAACAGAAACTACAGAAACCACAAGAAGGGGGGATGTACGTTGTACGTAATGCCTCGTCTTTTTAATCCGGTAACAGTATTTACATAAGCCTATCTTTGTGATTGAGTGATTACATCTTCAAAAGTGTAAAAGTTACTATTTTGGAGTAAAATGCGTCCCATTTTAAAGTCTACATTAAAACATGAGACAGGACCTTGAAACATAGCGCCACGTTAACTTATTGTGCGCCTCTAACAATTTCACGGTCGCTCTTCGACAGGTAGGCAAAGGACGCGTTTATCCACATATATATATTGTGAAACACAAGCTCGCAATGAACGTTACAGGTTGTTTGTAAAAGAACGAATACAATCAGCCTGAGCTACCGAGTTATCCTCAGCAGTTAAAGCTGTTGAACAAAAATAAACACAAGATAACCACATTGAAGAAGGAAATAAAAACCAAGAGCAGTGGCAACGTGAAGAAAGTTCTTGCTTTTATTTAAGTTTTGTATAACAAACAGATACATAGTAAATGCGGTGCCTAGCTACAGAGACATAAAGATCACTGAGGGTGCTGCTTGCTACACGCTGACCTGCCACCACCACTCTTTTGAAAAACACGCAACGAATGTGTAAACCGGCTGTTAGTATTCTGTGCATATGGTCCTGATAGTGGTTCGGCACTGGTGGCTCGTAAACTAAAAGTTCACGATGGAGTTTGTTAAATGAACACCAACTATGGGAAAGTCAACTCTGCTTGGACCAACGATAAGACTTTTAACCACCACAGGAATGTGGAATTTCCACTGGGGCTGTAACAAAAGATTAACGCCTTTTAACACTACTCTAAAAAATACATTTTCTATCGGTGATATTTTTGTCTACATAGCGTATTTTTGTCTCATATTTTCAGGTTAGCATGCATAAAGGCAATTTGGCGACTGGCAAAACAAATCCAGTTTTGCTCTCCGAATTCATATTACGTGGCAGATGCTATTAAGTATGCCCACTGATTCTATCGAGAGCGTCTTTCTTGAGAAGCTGTCACATTTAGACGCTGTACAAGTCCAAATTGTATCGTGTTGTGAAATGTCGTGTATCGCTTGCGTGGTTCCCCGTGCCTCTCGAATCCTGTTGACGGAGTGAGCAATAACATTGCGAGCGCTGTTGCGAACGACGGCACGGTGCATTTTCGCCGGGCTCCCTGCATATTTTGTGACGGGCATCACCGACGTCGAATTGGAGACAGATGTGAGCGGCGTTGCGTAGGTCAATAATGATTGTTTTCATGGACAGTTAACAGAGTGGTTGCACGTGATGTTGTCAAGTGGCACACGTTTCAATACACGGTCAGCGAGGAGCAAGCACATGTCTAACACTAACAAGAAGAAGGACCACTTAGCCAACAGCAATTTACATGTTGGCTCACGTATACATCTGCTCTCGTTCATAATCTGTTTCCCACACCGTAATGGAAACTTTCACTTCAAAAAACTGAGTGTTGTGATTTTCAGCCCATCAGATACATCTCCTTCGTTTAAACTTCTCCATATGTAGAACAAAAGTATAATTTCAATTTTGTCTTGAATGCTGTCTCACTCCGTCACGATCAGGTATCCCATGGAAAACACTTGATTTCAATGCACGTGTTCGAGTTTTGCATAGGTAATTCGAGAACGGAAAGCCCTACTAACAATATTGGGTCCATCGTTCATATTGTTAGATGTCACCACATCATGCATGATAAACTAACCAAGTGGATTGTTTAGTCAAGCTGTTGCTAATTTAACTTTGCTTTGTAAGCACTGATTTTCGTTGGTGTATCTCACATACTGGTGAACATGTGTATGGCTGTACTGATGATGCTTCCAACGAAGGAGGTGAAACATCACGAGGGAGAGAGGGAGATCGCTCGACGCGGCTATCCTGAAAGAACAGCGCATGTTTATGACTGTTTTCCAATCACATTCTTTGACTTTGTAACATTTTTTCTGGAGACTCATCGTTTGATTTTCGAAAAAAATCGTAAGCCTTTTTAAGATATTAATTGTAGCAAGAAGATCCCAGTACAGACATTGACAAACACGTTCAACCATTAACCCCAACCTGATATCGTCATATGTATTAAATAGCGTATTATTTGTGAACTTTGCATACATAATGTGTGAAAGATTTTTACGAGACAAAAAACACCAGGTATTTAATTTTACACCGTCAGAAAAGACCACGTTATTTGTTGGGAAGGTAACGTAATGTCGCATCGTTTAAAGTATACATTGAAATTTAACCAAACAATTTCCAATGTAAAAAAAACAGTTAATGACAACCAACGTAACAAGATGGTGAGCAGAAGAAACGATCCATTTGTGGTTTTGACTTTCAGTGTAAATATAAATCCAAAGTATTTTTTGTTCTATACACAGACACAATCATTGCGATTAACATTGTCCAGCTGCTCTTAAGCCCAGCGTTAAAAACACAAAACCTTGTGTCCAATGAAGCTGCTGCAATCCCACATGCGAACATAAAAGAATCATATGTATAAAAGAATAATAATATTATGATTAAGGAGTTTGCGACCTGTGCCTTCCAATGGGAACTTTGTTGCGGCTCAAAGTCACAGGTGTCAGGGTAGGCTGAAGCAAACCCGCTATAGGTTTTTGCAATGACACGCCAAACTGTGGGCTCATCGGCAGAATACAATAGAAGCTGCATATAAGCACACTGTACATACGCACGGTTCTAATATAAGCAACACATCTTTACATTACACTGGCGGCGGCGGGCAAGGTCTAGGGTGACTTCTGATCAAAGCACACGTGGCCTTGTTTCCAAGAGGTGTGCTTATATCCAGCGTCTTCCGTGTCTAACAATTTTTAGCACCAGTTTGAGAAGACGATTGGTTTTTAAGTGACATACTTGGTCCATTTGAAGGTTTTTCTGATTGCCTTCCATTGCCAACCGCTCTACACGTACTTCCTATGAAACGACCATCTGGGACGGTAGCATACTTGTCTTCGTGTGCGATTGTGACAAGCTGCGATTTGATCTTTGCAAGCGAACAGAAGAAAAAAATGAAACGAGTGAAACCGCAACAGTTTTGTGACGAGGGCGAGCGAGTGCCCTGGTGTGTACGAGAAGGACAATAATCCACAATCCAGTCCGTGTATCTGTCAGTCACTTATTGTACCAGAGTACCTGTTATGTAAATATCAGCAAACCCCGTTCCGGATCAGGTCTCCGTGATACCTTGATGTAAGTTTGGCGAGATGTGCCTCGGTTTGGGCTCACGTATATGCGTATGTGTTTATGCGTCCGAGTCCCGGGTTCATGAGCGACTTCTGGGTTCGTGAGCGAGGCCAGGGTACAGGAGCGAGTTCTGGGATCACAAGCGAGCCCAAGGTTTACAAGTGAGCCCCGGGTTCACGAGCGATCCCCGGGTTCACGAGCGATCCCTGGGTCCACAAGCGAGCGCAGGGTTCAAGAGCGACTCCCGGGTTCACGAGCGGGAACCTTGTTCACGAGCGAAAACCGGGTTCACGAGCAACTCCTGGGATCACGAGCGACTCCCGGGTTTCACGAGCGATCCCTGGGTCCACGAGCGAGAACCAGGTTCAGGGTTCACGGGCGATCCCCGGGTTCACGAG
>JAZEWU010000015.1:3495737-3513716 GCA_036362915.1 Geotria australis
TGGCAGCATGTCTTTGGACGGTGGGAAGAAACCGAAGTGCCCGGCGAAAACCCACGGGGACACGGGGAAAACATGCAAACTCTACCCAGAAATTCCCCCGTGCCGGGATTCGAACCCGAGTACTTCTTGCTGTGAGGCGGCAGCGCTGCCCACGCCACCGTGCCGCCCTCGATTGTGTTTTTTCATTCATTTATTATTTAGCAGGACCCGCTTAATCCTGTACAGGGTCGCGTTGAGCAGGAGCCTATCCTGGCAGATACAGGGTGCATGGCAGGGTTACACTGAGAATGGCAGCAATCTATCGCAGGGCACCCGGGGGCAATTTAGTCAGATCATTTCACATAAGTCAGCCATGTGTTTGAACTGTGGGAGGAAACCGGAGTAACTGGCGAAAACCCGCGAGGATGCGGGGAAAACATGCAAACTCCACGTAAAAAGGCACCGGGATTGAATCGGGAACTTATTACTGTGAGGTGGCAGTGATACTGCACCACCGTGCTGCCGTTTAATTGCCTTTTTACCCACGCTATTGGAAATTGTGCTTCATTCTTATAGGGCAGAGATATCACGGTTTTAAAACGTGTTTTAAATTGTTGTGATGATTTCATATGGTCACCAATTACGCCACGAAAAAAAACCCCATCACCTTAAATGTGATTCTACAGTTAGATCGCCTAATGTCCAGCTTGAGAATTGATCATCGGTTTGATTATCTTGTCATGAACACTACTCTCATGTGCCGAGTGGGTGGGTAAGGTGCTGCCCTATATTGTGGTGGACCAGAGGTCACTGGAAGGGTTCTAAGAGGTAGCTCTGTGATATCTACTACCATGGATGTTGTGTAACACGGTGGAGCGCACTACTCTTGAGAGATCCGAGCGGGTTCCTCATCTCATAGCATGGAACAAAAAAAAAGTTACGATTTATTTCCTGGAAAATGGAAACCTTTTAGAGCATGTAAATGTCATGCAGCTCTTTTTGGCTTGTGCCTTTACGAGCTAAGCTGTCTGATAATTTATTTGCAAAAGATTTTGTATCATAAAAGTGCAGTTATCTTCACTCAGAATACATTGCCTAAAGCACATCTAGAGGATTCTTTCATGTTTCTTGCTATTTAATGAGCCGTCACATCCTGTGTGTACAACACTTATTTTGCAATGTTTCCAGCAATCTCGACTTTTGTTTGGAAAAGTGTCCCTCCAGGAATTCCTATATGATGTAGCGATTTCAAATGTGACTTGCAGTGACATTTAAGAATACATTCCGGGATAGCCGTGTTGAGTGTTCCTTTTCTCTTCTTCGCAACGTTTCTGAAATGTCTGATGATGCCTCCAACGTGGGAGGTGAAACGTGAAGGATAGAGCAGAAAAGCTTGACACGGCTTTCCTGAACGAACAGCTATGGAGAGCAATTCTCATACATTGAGCCGTTAAAACCTACATCAATCATTATCAAGTACACTACCGAGTGCCACCAAGTTATAATTAACAGCTTTTTGTCAATCAATTTGCTGTGCTTACCAGCACCTCTTAAACTGGGTTTAATGCGTTGAATGATTTATCTCAATACAGGTTTTTTTTTCCAGCCACTGACCAACCCACCATCTCATCAACCCACCAACTGACTGATCCACTTACTGACCGACCAACCCATTGACCCACTGAGCGGCCGAAACCACAGACCAACCGACCCACCGACAAATCGACTCACTGACCGACCCCCGCTCACCGGGCTGGCGCTGCGAGACCCTGCCCCTCACGCTCTCTTCTTTGATGACGGTCGGGCTGAATGAATGGCCCACTGTCGCTCCTGCCGCACGGGCACAATCACACACACACGAGCGGGAGATGAACGGCATTTACGCCGGCTATTGAAGGGGTGCCCAATGTCAGCTGGCCGCCACACGGCAAAGGGGTCACCAAAAATTCAGATGCCGGGAGGAACAGACTGCCGCGGTGAGAATTGTACGAAGGTATTTCTAGCCCAGTCGGTTGTTTGGCATTTGCGGCATTTTCACATTTGCCTCGTGGCAACGACCATGTTTGTCTCGTTAATATGCCCAAAAAGGATAACTGTTGGTATGTTTAGAAAAATTATGTGTGACCTATTCAGGGCAAAACTGACAACGATGGTGATTACAAATATTCACTTTGAACATTTTAAAAGATAATAAGAGTATGGCGGTGTTTTTTGTTTATACTTTCCAAATGAATTGCCTTTGAAATTGTGCTCTCAGAAGATTACAGAGTAAAATTTAATGAAAGAAATAATGGATTGCGAAACTTGGACTAAACTGACAAAAACTACACTATGCTCAAATATTTATCTTTAGGTGGAAAAAGATGCTTGTTTAAGCAATCAGATAGAAACCTGTTGACTCTACATCCATCGAACTGATCGCTGTTTAACTTAAGATAATGTTGTGAAGTGTACACAAGGTGGAAATAGGTATTAAGTGTGAACCATTTGTATGAACTATGACAAATTTCTGACAACGGAATATAAACGCGACCGTGATTTGTAGCATGCTGCAAAGAGAAGTGGTGGTTCAGGGCAGTGACTCTGTGCTGGACTTTTTCGACAACCATAGCAGAGGCATAGTTTATCGTTCAGTATTACAATCTTCATCTGTAGAACGAATTATCTTGCATTTCACAAACCTGCATTGCATCCTGTTGCAAAAGCCACAGAATGTTAAATACCGTTTCAATGGTAATCACCGTTTGACATGGAGCATACAAAAAGTATACATTATGTCCATCCATCCATCCATTTTCAGAAACCGCTTAATCCTATAAAGGGTTGCGGTGAGCCGGAGCCTATCCCGGCAGACACAGGGCACAAGGCAGGACTATACCTATCACAGGTTCCTGTTAATTATTAAAATACAATTATTTGTCAGTTTTGCCAAATAAACACATTTTATTTTATGTTTTGACTGATGCAGGGTTAACAATTATATTTATGATATTTAAGATGGCATTCCTTTGTGGCCTTTGGGTGAAAGGGGCTTTAAAAATAAAACAAATATTATTATTATTATTGATGCGCAAAACATGGCATCACTGCACCTGAGAACCAGACCACGTTCATGCTCCAGACAAATAATGGGCCCTCACCCTCAGTCAGTCTGCGTATCTGCTCCTCGATGTCGTCCCCCTCCAGGTCGTAAGTCTGCAAGCGGCTGCTCCCGTCGGGGTTGGTGATCGTCATGCTGAACTTCGTCTTTTTGGAGCCCTGCAGGATGATGGGCTTACTCGTGACCACCCTCGTGACGGAGGTCGCCCCTGCAGCAAGACGGCGACAGGAGAGGAGGATGCAGCGACCGGGTTAACGCTCTCTTACTTAGGCAGCGTAACCGAGACAAGTCTCATTCAGATCCTGCCAGGAATAACACTAACCCTGCCGCAACGGTACTGATGCAAACGCATGCAGCTGCCGAGAATCCGTGTCCCGCACAAGCCGATCGTTTCGCAATATCGCGTGTTGTTTGGGACGATGTCCGACGTTTCCCTCCACGTGCAGGGAACAGAATTATCTGATGAGGCCCCATGCACACGGGCAGTGGGTACATCGCACGGAACAACACGTGGCACAGCCCGTAAATAAATCGGCGAGCTTTGCAGCACAGCCAGAAAGTCTAGTATGCTCAACGCCTGAGGATGCCTTCAACGTGGGAGGCGAAATGTCGTGAGGGATAGGGGGGGAGCGCTCGACACGGCTATCCCGAAAGAACAGCTTTGAAAACAACCATCATCTAGTATCACAACGTCGTATATGTTTAGTCTCTCAGTCTGACTGTACAGTAGTAGAGGTCGACATGCAAAGTTGACTTTATATTGTTGCGAGACACGGACCGCCAGCACATCACAGACAATTCTTGTGCTACTTTACGTGTTGTGGCTGTCAGTGCGGGGCTTAGCACATTGCGAGTACCTGTTTGTTTGTATTCCCTCTAATTGTGAATGAATACTCGCACACGCGTTTTTGACAACTTCCAAGAAACCACCCACTAAGAGGGCCATGGCGTCATCGCTCAGACTTTCGTACGGCGGCGTGAGGCCAGTGTTATATTTTTTTATAAGTGGAGATAAGCGGTGATGTTGGATGCGATGTGTCGTTGGCCAACACTACATGGAAACCCTGTGCAGAAACACAATGAGGCAAGGGTTATGTTTTCTCTATATGGTAGCCATATCGTGCGGGGTGGAGACAACACAATTTGTGATGAACATAAAACTCTACACAATCGTCAACAGGTGATATTTTGGGAAATAGCCCTTCTTCTTAGCAGATAGACATCTCTGCTACGAAGAAAGGCCATTGCCTGAAATGTAGCATATTATGTTAATTGGCCTGCAAACTAAATTGTCCCCCGATGCCCTGTGATGGACTGGCATCCCAACCTGGCTATAGCCCTGACTTGCGCCCTGTGTCTGCCAGGATAGGCTCCGGCTCACCGCGACCCTGTACAGGATGAAGCAATTTCTGACAATAGATGGATGGATGGAAAGTGTTACTGAAGACTGTGTAGAGCTCGCAGACAAGTTGGAAGATCCAGCATGCATTCGCAGTTGGACGAATGTTCCGTGCAAGTAACCCCTCGCAGAAAATAACACCAGCGAGTCGCCATCGATGGGATGGACTCTACTTTTCTGAGCATTACAGAGCATTACATTAGATTGCCTCTGAAGCATTACAGTTTATGTCGCCAGCCCAATTAGCCTCGCAACATTCCAAGCCCATTGGCTTTTATGAAGCTGCGTTCCGTCCGGCAACTGGGAGCGTTTTAATGAACACCCTCGCGCAGAAGTTCACAGAAGAGAAATGCAGAAAAACATTATATGGGTAATGTAAACCAAAATCGTGCTTAGAAGGCTACAAGGTTTACTAACCGAATAATTCACAAGAGTAGCTCTCTTGTGGAGAATAAACCAGGAGAATAAACAAATGTCCGGTGCTGTTAAGTCTTAACTTGTTGAATCTGGCTTGTTATAGGGAAAGCCACAGCAGTGAATGGTTCCAAACGATGGCTATTCACTTGAAAATTGCTCGCAAAAGCTGTGCTTTCTGAATATCCGTGTCAGGCATTCCTCCTCGCTCCTTCGCAATATGGGAGGCGAAATGCTGCAAAGGAGACAGGAGGAACGCTCGACACGGCTATCCCAAATCGTGATGGAAATGAAATTCATCTTATAAACTTGTGAAAATATTTGCCACATCCTGTGTAAATTTCCATCACAGGTAAAATTGCATAATAGTTTTGAGGTTAGTTTACTATCGAATCAGTGAGGCATTCAGTTTTCTTGACGGAATGGCATTGTAATGTATGGCATGGCACTTTGTGCCATAAATATCGTACGACATTCTTCTCCAATTTTCAGCCTCATTATCTTCAATACAAACTTATAGCATTGATTTATGATATATTTCAGGTACCTGTTTTTGACACCGTGCGTCCTCCGTCGATGATCTGCAATGAAACATCGGTGGTGAGAATACCGTTTGCTGATTTCAAACTCAAACGTACAAGCGCAACGCTTCAAAGGCATCTGAATTGTTTTCCATCCTCGAGATCGAGCCTTTGCCTTAAGTCGTCAATAAATAAATAAATTACGCCATGTTTGCACCACAATATAGTGGTACGGCGCACAATATATAGTGCGGCATAAGTGGTACATAAGCTAGGTCCAGATGTTAAAACAAACTTTGTTCGGAAAGAAAGCAAATGGCACAGGCGAAGGAATGCACTTGTGATTAATAATGGCTAACACCTGGGCCACAGGAAGAGAAAATAACACGGAAAACCAAACTCTGGCATTCACCCAACTGAAATGTCAGCTAATGCCCTGCACAAGCATCATATGCACGCATTATGTGTACAGCTTGTCCATTCATTTATGCAGTAGTGTGTGTGTATAGATTTTCAAATTGTCCATAAAAAGCAAACATTTACACTATATTGTGTTCAATATAGTGTATCGTCATAATCTTAAATCACGTCTGGTTATAAGGTAGTGAGTTAGTCTGGTTAGCTGAGCTTAAATCAGTGACTGGCGCTAGACGGCAGTGGCGCTAATGTCTAATGTTCAGCGTTATTCATCAGTCACTCATTATCTCTTTGCTCCATCTCCTCTCTGGACTCCCTCCCGGTTGAGTTCCTTCCTTGGGCTGGCTGCCGCGCCCTTGGTAGTCTGAACCACCGGCCGTTATCCCATGTCCTGTCAAAGCACACATCGTTTTCCCAACTGTGGATAACATGTGTCTGGGTTGTGCAATGTCCTTTGGTCCACGTGTTCCACTTCCCGCGCTTCAGTGTACAGTCATTCCGAGCATGCCCTTCCCGATGCTTCTCCCCATGGTTTACTTTTTAACCTTTCCTCCCATATTTTCCACGCCACTGTGCTTCTTTATGATGCCCTTGTCATAGCAGGTAATGTGCATTGATTGAGCAACTTTATGCATTTGCTGTAACGTTATTCGTCGTGAATGTGTTACTTTAAATCTAGGTTGTGGCTCTGCAATCGTACATTCATTGATGGTTGCAAACACTCATTGCACGTTCATGGAGAATTATTGCTCAATTTAGCATGAAGGCTTTCGTGACCAATGCTGTCCATAATAATATAGCCTTTTTATGCGTTGGGTCACTTTTGTTCGAGGTACCTGAGGTACCTGATGAAGCTGATTGCAACTATCAGCAAGACGTAGTATTCCATTGTCAATGTTGTGGGTTTGCTCTCCAACATACCAGTGTGCTGAAGCTGTAAAGAATCCGCACGTTTTGTTCACGGGACAAACTTTATGAATTGGCCCTGTCGGGTGGAGCCGGGTTTACGGCAAATATTGCTCACTGTAAATATGTGGTTTGAGCGCGACCGTGAGATGCGATGGGTGGTGAGTGTCAGCGCGAGGCGAGGCATCGTCATCACCTTGGTCCTGCTACTGACGACGGATGACCCCGAGGTAATCGAGCTCTTGGAAAGTCCAAACTTGTTGCTGGTCGCAGCTATGCAACAGGAACACATGCGTGTGGTTTTTAGGGTTAAGGTTTAGTTTTTTACATTTTCACGTGAAATGATTTATAATCATATTTACTTTGCCTGTTATAGTCTCAGCGTGCTCTGCCAAAGGCATCGGCCAAGTCTTCCCATGGGCCATCCCATCTGTTTATCATTTCACGTGCCTTGTCTCTGCAAGCAATAGTAGTAATAATTTGCTGTCTTGCCAATTCAACGCCGGATAAAGGAACTCCCCACGCCGTGTGGGTTATTGAGCCTGTTCGACCATACTTCACCACCCTGTTCAGTGCGGGTTGGTGAAGTGCCGGGGTGCCTGTACTGGATCGGTTTTCACTCGCCACTGATCTCTGCCGTGACCCGGAATTTTAATCAAAAAATGTGCTAATTGCTGTTTCACCAATTCATACCTTGTGCATGAAGATAATTATACTTTATAGAGTGGCTAAGAAAGTCCAATTAAAGTGCCAGAGTTTTATTAAAACTGCATTCGAGTGTATACAGCAGTATTAATTACAAACTTAGTACACTCATGGTCATGGCAGCACTCATCTGCTGCGGTGACTATAGCAGTAAATATAATACGATTGAATAACGACCACTTATTATGTGATACATATAAAGTTGAATGATTACATTTCACGGGAGATCACAGAAACAACACAAATAGAGGCCCTTCATAATCTGTTTTGGAATGCAATCGTTGGGCTCGTTGGAACTCAGAAGCTAAGCAGAGTTGAGTATGAATAGTGCTTGGATGGGTGACCACCACGAATAATAATTGTCATAGCTGGTGGGAGGTGAAACGTCATGAAGACCAGAGCAGAAACATTCGATACATCTATCCCGAAACAGCAGGTCTTGAGAGCAATTGCCATGGTCAATTATTGTCAATTTATTTCCTGCAAGGCAGTGAAGTCTCATTCGGGAGTGTAGTGACAGCAAGAGCTCTATATGTGCAATGGATTGCTTACAGGTCGGAGTCAGAACGCCATCGATGATGTGGATGGCACCAGTGGTCGCCATGATATCACCTTCAACCACCTTCTTTCCATTGACATAAACCGAGCCATCTTTCTGTAAATATAGGACATAAAAAAAATGAACGAGTAACAACAAATAAGACAAAATGGCTTTTATCTATACCGCAGAGCGTGCATAGTGATGGGCGCTCATTGCCGAGTTATGTATTGCAGTTTAAACTGTCTCCATATCGTATTCCTGTTCTGCTCTGGGTTCCATATAATCGGCTGAGGTATCCATTGGGAGTCCTTGCAAAACGGAGAGGTTGTGTGTCTAAGTAGATTTCCCAGAATTTTTTGTGAGATCCTTTCAAGTGGCCCTTTTAAAATCCATACACTTGGGGTACACGTTCCCACACGGTCATCGGTGGCTGGGATGCGACTGAATGTGGATTAAAGTTGGACATCTGGAACCCACCCAGAACAAGGGTAGGACACACAAACTGCCCACAGAAAGGCACCCGAGGCAGGAATCAAACGGCCTCGGGCAGGTCTTTCTTTCTGTGTGGCGCAGACGTTACCACTGCATAGACACCCTGCCGCGCCAGTTGTGTACACCGTGATGTGTGGTCCTGCGCACTCACGCTCTCGATCTCGAGGAGTCCGCCGTGCAGGGTTCTAAGCACGTTCTTGGCCCGACTGACGATGCCTCCGCTGACGAGCACCTCGTTAGCCGTGTGGAAATTAAGAAGGGCTTCCAGCTCCCTGGGATTGGCTGTGGGGACGCACATGGAGGACAGAAAGAGTCAGGTTTACGGGTTTGTTTGCTGCGACCGATGCTCAATAACGTGGTGATGATGAGCTAGACTTGAACCAAATTAAGGAACAAAAAAACATTTAACATGATGGGTATTTCGTGAATTCGTTGGTGGCCAGGATGAGACCATTAAGTTGTTGCATTTGTGAAGCTGGTTTAATTATGAGCAGCTGTGCAGATTCGATCTCAGGATTTGAACAATGCTGGCTCAGCGCTCTCAGTTCTGAATCATCATGAATGAAGACAGTATAAACGAAGCATAAATCTGTATATATTTAAAGAATAAATCATGACATTCACCAGTGACAATTTATAAAATCGTGCGGTTGGGGTGGAGTGGTGAATCATCACATGTCTCCTACCACGAGCTTGGACATATTCAGCATGGTTGAACTTTTTGGTTCCGTATCAATAATAATAATAATAAACTTTAAAATCACCTGCATTAGCCACATGTGCAGTGGCAAATTTGGGAAACCGAAACTGGGTCACTTGTGCCGACTGACCCCACGTTCTGACTCAGCCTAATTGATTCCCTGCGGACTGTGGATTGTATAACGCATGGCACAGGCCGTTGAAATCTGCACACGATTACATAAAACACTCTAAAGGGTACCGTTAAGTGGTAACTCTTCAGGGAAATGTACTCTCACCTTCGGCAATGACTTTAAAGTTGTCAGTATAAACGCCTTAGATATGTGACCAAAGTATAACCCAACTGAAATGTTTTTCTCACATTAAATAATTACTTCAGAGTATAAATATGAATACCATGAGGGTTTTCTATAAGACCATGATTCAGTCGTGAAATTGTATAGCATGTGTCATTGGAAATCGTCACTGGAAATACATTCTAAAGGGACCTTGTATACAATTGGCAAATAATGTGGCAACTATTGCTGGTGAAAGTTGACCTAAAATTACCGTAGTTCGTGATGGCCTTCACGCAAGGTATGCATTGTTTATTTACATATCCCATGAAGTAGCTTAATGAAACATAAATCTACCAGGCAAACACACATTTTAGGAAAAAAAAACAAAAAAACCCCCATTTAGTAAAATTCTTCTATTTTTTTTGTACTTAATGCAGTAGAATCAAACATACTCATTTCGTTACTTATTCGCGACAGCCTCACTGCGTCTCCTTTTCAAGTGTTTAGTGTGTGGGAGGAAATCGGAACACGTGAAGGAAACCCACCGTGCGTATGAGGGCATGACCCTCAAAAGGCTTCACACAAGCACAGATTCTGTACTCCCAACTCCTGGCTAACTAGCAGCCCCACTGGGTTTGAGTCTCACAGATCTGGGTGAAGTCTCAGATCGAGGTGCGTCTCACTGGTGCACAGCGAGTATGAGTGCTGTTGGAGCTCGGTTTGACCTGTGCCTGCCACGTGTGGTGAAGTCAGTGCAATGGCTATTCAGCGTGCAGGCAGTGCAACTGCAACGGGACCTAAGAGCGGGCTAGAGGGACCCAGGCGCCAGGATACGAACACAGGGGAAGGTGTATGTGGGGAGGTGGGGGTTTACGAGAGGGTGGATTTTGTTCTGAGCACCAGGGTGCATGCCAACTGGGCTACACCGCTGAGTGAAGTGCTAGTCTGCGTGGCGATCAAAGCACTTTGGCGGGGTCACGAAATTCTGGCAGCTTGGCGAGCCCATGCCAAACAGAAGCCGTGGGTGTAGGTGTAAGCCAACTTGTGGACACGGCCCGCTATTTGCAGAGCATTCCGCCTCTCTCCTTCGCGAAGAAGAGAGGAGAAACGCTCGATACGGCTATTCCGAAAGAGCACCTCTTGAGAGCAATTCTCATACATTGAGCCATGAAAGCCTACATCAACACAGAAACAACGTTTGTGAGAACAAATTCTTCCGCCTCCCTATTTATTATTTCAGGGGAACGTGAACTTGCTGTGTTGGCGTTACTTCTGTTTTGTTGGGGATCGAGGCACATGCTGCTAATCTGCACAGCAATTACAAAACAAAAAAACTGCCGTGGTCAAACAATTATACACTTTACTCTGACTTAATGAAAAAATAAATACTGCGCAGTTGATTATTTCTGTATCGTTTTAACGTCTTGTTTGTATTGTATGTATCCTTGTCCTGCAACTTTCATACCATTAGAATAAACATCTTCTCAAATATTTTTTATATTCAGAACTTTGTTCACTGCTGAATGACGGCCTCCCCACGTGGTGGTCGGGCATGGGGGGTTGCTTTGACCTGGTTAATGTGCATAGAATTTATGTATAATTGTGTATAATGTATGTCAAATACATGCTGCCTATGTTAATTGTCCTGACTAAATTGTCACTGGTGTCCTGAGACGTTGTAACCGACTTACCTCTCCCCGATGGACAACTGTTAAAACGAGCTACATAGTTCAACAGTTCCTTCCAGCTTAAGTAATAATAATAATAATAATTTCAATTTGTATAGCGCCTTTCACCCGAGGGTCACAAAGCGCTGCAAGTAAAAACCGATTGACTGATATAAAGAATTTCACTCTTGTATTGAGTGCATGTATCGATTTAGTGTAAGTCCACTAAATTATTGTAGAAGTTGCATAACGAACACACTAAATCGATATTATCAACGTATGTCTAGGTTGTATATAAACTCTATACCGGTTCATGTTTAGGGAATTCTGCCACAGTGGTGTAATGGGTATCACACCATCCAGGGTCTCCGGTTCGATCTCCCAACTTGACAGTTGAAACAATGGTGCACGTTTCCGAAGTCCTGCCTCTGTCCACCCGGCAGTGTCAATGGCTCCATCGCAGTCAATTGGCAGGATGTGTGTGATTGTGTAAAGTGTGGGTACTTTAACCTGTTACAAACTTTCTGGCTATCGGGAAAGAGTAGATCAAAATACTCTCTAGACTGGGGGTTCTAGAGCTGCCTCTAATGGATGACTCTTGTGCAAGCAGCGGCCTGAGCAGAAAAATTGCAGGGGCTCCACCTATACCGTACAAGTTTATGTCTGTGCGTCATTCTCTCAGTATCGACGCAACAGAATAACGGCGCGGTGGCAAAGTAAGGTTCGTGAAATCTGAGCAGGAAGACAGCGGCGAGAGGTTGTAAATCCTAACGACGTGCTTTACGGTGAAACAGGATGCGTCCCGTCCGTGACACGAAAACACAGACGTACACTTCAGCCGGTTGAACTCGGCCCTCGGCAGAGCGGCGAAGGCCTCGTTCGTCGGAGCGAAGAGAGTCAGGAGACTGCGGCTGCGGAATTTCTCCGTGAGCCCCGCGGTCCTTATCAGCTCGACCAGAGTGCTGCGGGGATGAAAGCCACAGTAATAATAATAATAATAATTCAATTTATATAGCGCCAAACGCGCAGCACGCTCCATGTGAAGTTCATTTGTACGCCTCTTGCCGGCTGCCAACGCTTAGCGCTGTAATGCGCAGCAGCTGCAGGCTCTGTGTAGCTGGCGGAGGTTGAAGATCAGCCGGCTCTCTCGTTGAGGTTTTAATTAGAATATTGCCAGGATTAATGATAACGCTGGACTATGGGCTACAGGTTAATGTTTGTTTATGGGGCTAAGTGGCGAGGGTTGGTGTCGTTGTAAGAAGAGTTGTGGTCGGGCGCTTTGGTTCAATTGTAAACGTATGGTCGCTCGTAAATATTGTTGCTTGGGGTTCGTGTAATTGCAATTATTTTTTATTAAAAACAGAGGTTTGTCCATAACAAACATCACCTTATAATTGAATGGCACGACAGGTTAATGTGTTTGGAAATAGCCCCTGTTTATAACAGTTTAATTGGGTTAGCTTAGCAATAATCATTTTCATTATATTAGCATCTCAATACCTAAGCGTATCAAGCTGCGATACAGAGCAAGCACACGTTAACAGAGACCACAGATTTGGACAAAACGATAGTGACACTTGCTCGATCGGCCAAAATTGTGTAAGGTTAACGCAATAACTATCTTCTAGACTCTAGAGTGTTCTGTTTAGGTTAACACTGCCGTCTGTTTTTTAAAAATTCTTCTGGATGTGGGCATTACTGGTAATCCAGTATTGGTGGCATCCCACCACCACCACCGTGGCGCTGCCCATATTCTCGTTAGTGGGGCTCGCAGGTTTTGGAGGCGCTGTACCGATCGAAGTAAGGATTGCGGTGATTGAGTGTGTTCACTTTTACACATTGCTGTGTCTTCCTGGTTGGCATTGTTATATGATTCGTGTCAGACATAGGATTAAAAGTTACGCACATGTTCATTTTCATCTATAATGGACGTGGCGACGTCTCCTCTAACTGGGAATGGTGGTAAATCAGCAGCGCGATCGCTTAGCCGTCTCACCACGATGTTGCACGTGGCAGCCGCGCAAGTTTGGCATTCTCCGCGGTAACGATATAATGGATCGCACACGTACACAGGATAAAATATGTACGGCACCCGCTGTCACCGCGACCCTCACCAGGACAAGCGGTTTAGAAAATGGATGGATGGCACCCGCGAATGACACATCCGGTATACCTCTCGCTTAGGGCTGTGGCTTCTACTAGGCACGTACCAGTCCTACTGGAAGGTCCCGGAAAATATTATGGGAGAAATACAGCCATAATCGCCCACTCACCTGAAGCGACGGTCTCCCTGCAGGATCTCCAGAAACGAGCGTTCGGGGACCTGGATGAGTTTGTTGATCACGTGCAACATTCCCAATCGGCCCTCCTTGCCCATGGTGGACACGCACGAGTTTTCGATGCAGATCGCCTGGTAAGAAATTCCCCCGGTTGCGTTCACGGTAAAGGCCACATCGGCATTCGTTACCTGACATCATCGCACCTCACGCACGCGAAAAACGGGTCCCGCAGCACCGGCGGAATTGAGAAGCACGATTGAGCGGAGCATGATGATGATGGTTATGATGGTGATGATTGAGCAGAGCGTGGCGCATAGGCAATAGCACTCGTGAGTTTAAGATCGCAAGTTCCCAAGACAACCAATAACATTGCACACACACGGGTTAGGGTGCCACTCAAAAATCAAGTTTGTTATTTTGAAGGTTGCGCCAGATGGTTTTATTTCATTGTTTTTATACGGAACCAATACTTACTGGTTCCTCAGCGGAGTAAAAAAATGCGTTATAGTTATAGAATAGAGGCAGAGAAAAAATGGACACGGGGTTCCTGAGCAACGTGTAACTATGAGCAGATTAAAATGAAATTCTGAGCTCTTGACTTTTACACCAAAACTAAAAAAAATTAGAGGAGACTGAGCCAAAAAAACGAAGCTTAACTTTTCCCTATACAGTATTGAGTGGAACCCTTATGGGGCGCACTGTAAACTAACGACATAGAGCAACTGGAGTATCGTGACACCGTTGTATACTTCAAATATACAAATTATCGTTCAATGTTGGAAAAATGTGAGTTTCATCCTCCTCGTAAATTGTGATGGATTTTACGAGGAAGTTTTAAACAATCACAAGAAAGACCCGTTTGGGTTAACGTCCAGCACTTGATTGTGTCTGTATTTTGTCTTGTGTTCAAAAGGATCCAACCGGGTCATACATAATAAATATATCAAAATTAAAAATAAACCCTACAAAAGGAACACTTGTTTTGCCACGTGCAAATACACAAGGTGAAAGGGGCGATGCTCTAATATGTGGTGGTGACATTCCAATATGGCTCAAGAGTAATGTTTCTAGGGGCAACATTTGATTGTTTGAAGCGTGCACATTATTTTAAAGAATCAAAAATATGCGGCGGAAAAATGTGGTAGATTGTTTCCATGCATGGCTCCGCATGAAATCAAGCCTGGGTGGCGTTGTGCGGTGGTGCAGTTTGAGATCCGAACCGTTCTATAGATGAAGATACGGATTTTCTTTCCGCTCAGGGTCTCGAGCTCCTGGCCGTTGTAGAGTTGGTACAGCGATACCTGCCCCTTGATCACGTGGTTCTTTAGCAGCTCCGAGATGTCATCCGACATCTCGAAGATGGTGGTGTCTGACGCCGTCAGAAAGAAACAAAACAGTAAAAAAAAAAACTCGTCAGTTTATTCTCTCGGCAAGAATGAAAGGTGAGGCCTGATCTCGTGCTAAAATAAAGAGCCAAACCATGATAGACGTGACGTTCAATCTTGTTAACGGGATGCAACATTTGTGTCATTATCTCCTCAAAAATGAATTGCGTTAGTAAAATTGGATTTGATCTCAACAACTATTTTTTTCCGTGCTTCTCTGCACTTTCGGACGTGTTGAGCTTTGCTTTAGTTGTCCGTGCGTGCGCACCACCCGCCAATAGCCAACGCGGTTTCACCAATAAATTTTCCGCGTCGCAGTTTCGCCGCACAAGGAAGAAGGCGCCATGGCTCGCGTTACCGGAGAAGGCATCGTTCTTCGGAGCGAGCAGGGTGTACGCCTCCCCCGGCCTCAGCGACTCCTTGAGCCCAGCCTCGGCGAACATGTCGATGAAGCTGGTGACGCCGGCCGCATCGGCGAGCTCAAACACGGACTTGGCTGTGGGGATGGCGGTGGCGGTGGTGGGGGAGAAAGGTGTGCCAAACACACGCACGTGTGGAGTGAGCGACATAAAATACATTTTTGTGATTAATCTCGCGGTCATAAAAAACCCACTATTTGTTGCTTCACAGAGCGAGGGCAGAGTGTGAAAGTAATCGGGCTACTGTAACCAACCACAACATGCCACGTGCATTTATTTTCCTACGAAGCACTTAGTGCGGCGCTGTAATAGGATATTAAGTAAGATGGATTTCGTAGCGAAACAGCGCTGCAGTGATTTCACTTAGGCCTCCTTTGTTAGGCGTTTGAATGAACGTCTTTTAGCTAACAACTGTTAACAATTGTATGAACGTGTACATTGTTAGGGGCTTGATTTTTCTCGTATTCATGTTATTATTTTCAGTGTGTTAACTTACTGTTATGAAAAGTATGTGGGCTTGAGCCACTGATTCACTGGGTACTCAGCGAAAGCCACGTGGATATGACAATCGCTGTTTACAACAGAATGCTCCTGAGAGGATGAGCGTCGTGGAAATGGAGCGATTAATGCTGGTGCAGCAGTGAGATCG
Source organism: Geotria australis (assembly GCA_036362915.1). NCBI lineage: Eukaryota > Metazoa > Chordata > Hyperoartia > Petromyzontiformes > Geotriidae > Geotria > Geotria australis. The sequence goes on from JAZEWU010000015.1 coordinate 3,511,588, forward strand.
ATTGTCTTTCGAGACCGTGAACATTGCCGACTGCACGATCAGTTCGTCATTCAGCAGGTGAAAGACCACGGCTGATAATGAATACATCGAAATCGGGAGAGAGTGCAAACCTATACAGTGGTGGTTAAACATTATGATGCCCTTGTATTCACTCAAGGAAGCCTCGAACAGTCAAAATATACACTCTTTTTCAACAGGGTCCCACATTGGAACATTCCACCCAGAGGCGAAAGTAAACCGGCACGGTCCGGTATGGCGTTCCCGCAACAAAGTGGCCGAAACATTCACTACAGTACAGGTGGAAAAGGGTTTGTTGGCGATACGAGCGAACCGCCGAGACGCGTGAGTTACATTTACCCCCGGGTGCCACCTGACCGAACGAGCGCTGGGAACGTGAGGACGGGAACTATTCTCGCGAACCTGAGTTGGGCACGAGCACATCGTCGATCAGGTGCACCACCCCGTTGAGCGCCAGCACGTCCTTCTTGGTGACGATGGCCTTGCCGTTGAGCGTGAGCTTGTCGCCGTCGCACCCGACGGTCAGGGGAGTCCCCTCCAGCGACTCGAGGTTCGCGTTGCCCAGCACGGCCTCGGAGCACTGCAGGCTGTCCACCATGTGGTTGTTGAGCAGGGCTGCCGTGCGAGCGGTGGGGGCAGTGGTGTGCAGAAAGGAGGGCAGAGGGGCCGACGATCCCGGGCATCCATTTCAGGGGGGCATCCAATCAACGAGTGACATTAAACAGTCCGACGAGCTGGTGTGAATGTGGATCCGTGTTTTAATAAGCGAGACCAGAGTAGAGAACCTGTTACGTGTAAATACTGTGCGTAATGCTGATTCACTCTTTCAGTGCCCTGTCGACGCCGATCGACATTATTTTTCATCATCCACTGTGCCCTGTCGACGACCGTCGACACGTTATAGTACCGCCTTACAACTCATTTTATGAATTAACCGGGTATTCCTCCCACAGTTCAGAGACATGGTGTCTAGGTTTGGATGTTCTACCCGTGTCGGCGTAGAAAGCGTAGGAGTCGGCGACTTTTTTTAAAATCAACCTTTCAGTGCGACGGGGTCGGACAGGATCCTCTGCAGGACTTCAGTGGGGAGCTTCTCGAAGGCCTCGTTGGTCGGAGCGAAGAAAGTGAAGGCGCCTTCCTTCTCCAGGTCGTCCAGGAGGCCGGCCTCGGCCACCGCGGCCTGGAGAGTGCGCGGCGACGGAGAGGGAGCGGGAGCGTTTGAGAGTGCACGGCGAGCGAGGGAGCGTTCCCATGATGGAACGCCAGTCCATCACAGGGCACCGGGGGTGTACCTTTAAACACTTGCTCCGTTATATATAGATATCATTCTGGTGCGTTAAAAGTACGTGCGTCTACCGCAGAGCGGCGAGCGTACGGCGCGTGCGTGGGCACGCGTGTGGGGTGGTGCGTTTTCGCGCGCGCGTGCTCGCGTGTCACTTGAGCAATGTTGGCAGAACAACAGAGACGGAGCCAGAAAGTTCGTGCGCAGGGAAGTATTCTCAAGCCGATTGTGACCGCTAGATAACCCGATTAGTCACTGGAAAAAAAAAGAGATGTTCTTAAGGCGTACCATTTTTGACATTAATTATTTTTTCGTAAGTAATTAACAGTTCTTATTAGTCCGCGTTCAGATAAACGATGTTCTCACGATTAAAAAAAACGGTTCAAGGGTTACAAAGAGTTATGATTTGCAGCCCTTAATCGATCTGTTGCCGAATTAATGCGTCAGAAAGTAATGTTGGTCGCGACCGTTGTTTCGGAACACTTTAGCACTGTGGTTCCGCGTGGGTTGATAAGACGGAGGGCCAGCACTGCCTCAGATATCACTCACCGCTGGTGTTTGGCATGGCCACATTGGAGCTGAGGTCGTCGGGATCATCGCTAACCGGTGTCACTGTTCCACTCTAATAGACAAGTACTGATCCTATCGAAAAAATACACTGACACATAGACGAAAACGGATGATAAAATCATGCTGCATGGTTGAAGTTGGCCTAAGATTTTTTAAAAAGACATTTTGAACAATAACCGCTGATGTTACCCATCACTAACATCAGCGGTTATTGTGGGTTTCACATCTTCAAACATGGCCTCATTTTGGCTTCTCCCGA
>JAZEWU010000015.1:3513725-3526863 GCA_036362915.1 Geotria australis
ATCCACACTACGGGCACACTTTCCCACGTCCCCTTTTACGGAGGAATGTTCATCGCACGACAGTCAAACTGATACTTATAATTCCGAAAGCTATATTTTTGCCAAACAAAATAAAAAACCCCCCAAACTTAATGCGATGCAGGTTTATTTTGAAAGCAACTGCTTGAACTGGCACCTTCCATTCACTCTCCCGAGGTCTAACCAGGCTCAGTGGTGGTGCCACGCCTCATTCCTTTGACGATCTCTGAATCAGCCGGCCGTCTCCTGTTTTTAAGGGTTTTCTAAAAAAAAGTTCAACTCCTCAGACGCGCTTCGACCCACGACCATCAGTGGCCGTGACGACGGACCTACCCGGAGCGTGGCCAGGTTGTCGTCCGACTCGAGGATCTGGCGCAGGTTGTTGGCGGGAGGACTGATGACCTTGTCGATGACGTGCACCACTCCGTTGGTGGCCAGGTTGTTCGGCTTGAGCAGGCGGGCGCAGTTCACCGTGATGATCTACGCGGTGGGCGAAACACGCGAGCAGGCCTTGTGGATGTTGAATTAAAGATAGATAGATAGAGGGGCGGCACGGTGGCGCGGTGAGTAGTGCTGCCGCATCACAGCTGTTCTTTCAGGATAGCCGTGTCGAGCGCTCCCCCTCTGCGCTTTGCGACGTTTCGCCTCCCACGCATGGAGGCATCTTCAGGCTTTCTGAGACTGAGTTCTGAGACAGAGTGTCTCACAACGCCTGAAGACGCCTCCAACGATGCCTCCAACGTGGGAGGCGAAACGTCGCGAAGGCGTTCCCAGTTCCGAGTGTGTCGGATCGTGCAACGAGCCATGAAAACCAACACCATTACCAGAGCAGACGTATCCGATAATATCAACGCGGATAGCAGGCGTTGCACAGTAGGCAATTGTAAATTCTCCGTTCAAGGTGTTGGGCCACTCACGCCGTTGGGGTAGTGGTGGATCATGAGGCCCAGCTTCTCGTACATGGAGGTGACGGTGCTGCCGTGCTTGAGGTCGCTTGCCAGCAGCCTACGGTTCGCCATGTGGTAATAGAGCGTGTTCCGCAGCTCCCGGTTCACGTTGCTGACCAGCGCGTCCAAGACTTCCTGTAGGAGTCGAGTGTGTGTGCATGTGGGCACAGGTAAATATCGCCACTAGGGAGACAAATGCGGCCGGGCGTGGTGCCGGCCACCTACCCTCTAGTATGCCGTGCTGGCCTTTATAGGTGCTACCCGTTAACGGCACTTGCCCTGAAAGTCTGTTAAGGCTATACGGGGGATTGTCTTTGAAGACAGGTGAGGGTGAGATCAGTAGACGGAGTGACAGTTCTGTAGCGTAGGAGGGAAAGGGGGACTCTCGGGCTCTGTGACCCCACCCTCTACTACTGAAGGCTCATACCCCTTGTGAAATTCTTTATCGTAAAGTCAATAATATGTTGGCATGAAAAAACGAGTAACATTTAGTGCTTGGCGTTGCGATCTTCAAATACACAGGGGATGACAGCTAGCGCTGAATATGCGATGGTCAAAAGCGTATGAGACTTATATTCACTCCGTTTGCTGTTTAACGATTGTATAACGTTAGCTGTGTAGTGGCCCACTCATTTGAATTGTACACGTCCGCTTAACACGCGGTCACTCTCCATGCTTGGGCAGTGAGACACCGTCCCGCACACAGAGAGTGTTTCACGCCCGGTACACGGGGCTAGTTGGCGTCTCACAATACCAAGAAGTATGTGCCCATTAGGAGAATTGAAAACTAATGTCGTCCCATAATCACGTACGTTGGGGGTCAAGGTAGAAGCGTTCACGTCGCGATCCCTGTCAGGTAGTACTTGGTATTGCCTGCGAATTCTACCAAACACTTCGAAGCCAAGCTGAAAGACGACGATGTCCAGAAGCTAGCCATCGTGCTTCGAAGAATCGCAAAGAAGAAGATCACGTACGTTCAAATGTAATTCCCGGGATACTGAAAATTGATTCGCAGGGTGGGATGGGGTGGGGAAATGATGGCGCTGTTCTCGAGCTCACCGTTGACAACTCGGTCCACGCCTCGTTCTGCGGCGCGAAGTACGTGACGGTGGTGCGTCCGTCCAGCTCTCCGCGCAGTTGTGCGCGCTGCGAGTACTCCTGCGTCGACGTTGCGCCCACCGTCTCCAGAGTGCTGAACACGTTGGACAGCGGCGCGACTGCCCACGAGCGATCGACACGCGGGGCACGCGTTAGACAAGGCTGGGCCAGGCGCGTCGCAGCCGCGGGTGTTGCAGGAAAAAGTGGGGGGGTGGAATCATGTTTCTGTGAAAGTGCGGGTGTCGCAACATATGATACGAGACTACCTCGGGAAAAAGTGTGGGGGGGGGAGGGTGGAATCATGTTTCTGTGAAAGTGCGGGTGTCGCAACACCCGCAACACCCGTGGCTGCGACGCGCCTGAGGCTGGCCTCTAAAGGAGGAACCGCGGCCGCCTAGGCCAGGTTTGTTTCTTACAAGCACCGCCAGATGGCGATTCTGCGATCGGCTCCGAGCCGAGAGAACAGCCTGCAGCTGGTTGGACAGATCCTCTGCGGGGTTCCCACGTGACGAAACTAGGCTAATAATAAAATAAAATAAATTAATTAAATGAATAGACTAAATAAAATAAGTAGAAGATTCTCGGTAAGCTGTTTAGTGGGCTCGTTGTTACGCCACAAAGGCTTAGAGTGAATTGTCCCCGGTGTTCTGCGATGGACTGGCATCCCATTCTGGATATGGCCCAACCTTGCACCCTTTGCTTACCCCTCCCCGTTGGACAATTGTTAAAAAGAGCTACATGGCTCAGCGGTTGTTTCCAGCTGAAATCAAAACTGACTGACTGATGTGGATAACCATGAGGGGGAGCCAGGCGTCATGGGCTTGGGCCGTGAAGTGGCCAGGAAATGGCTGTGTTGAGTAAAGCTCCCGGAATGCGTGGTGGGTATTGTCCGGGTACTGCAGTTTCCTCCCACACGAATCCAAACAATGTATTATATGATTTATATCCCCCAGTGCAAGACCTTCGTGAAAAAATCAATGTAAATTCTCGGAGAGGCGATCTTGGGGGAATTATTGGCGTTATTTTAACGAGCGCCTTGCGCGTGTAAAAATACCACAGTTATCTGGAGTAAACCCATTTGAACTTGATATTAAACCATCCATCCATTCATTGTCAGAAACCGCTTAATCCTGTACAGGGTAGCGGTGAGCCGGAGCCTATCCCGGCAGACACAGGGCGCAAGGCAGAGGGATACCGAGAATAAAACCATGCCTAGGAATTCACTAACCAAATAGCTGTACTGCCATCTCCTGGCCATCCTGCATCAATGTAGGATTAAGAACCTCGTAAATCAATGTGATCCAATTACGATCTTTGTCAACAAAGTGCTGGATTACAGGCGTCTACCTCGTAAACTGTGCTTATCCGCGCTCCATGGTTTCAGATAATTAAAGTAGTTGTAGACGAGGTTGGTATTTTTAAATATTTGCACGAAAGTCCAATGTTGCCAAGACACACGGCATCAATGTTTTTAAGCGTCGTATAGCTTTTATGTGTCTTAAGTGCGTTTTAGCTCTTCCCCCGGCGCTTTGTGGCACGCTGTTCTGCCAGCCATTAACAGGAGATATATGTAGCTTGTAAAACGACGTGCTCACAAATTAACAGCCCCATATAGTGAAGGGCGGTGTGGTTTGTCAAACTCACTTGCAGGGCATCCTTTCTCTCCTTCAATCGATATGAATCCAGGGCAGCATTCATAGTTCACGGTTCTATGAATAAAACATTGGCAATCAGGATTTACTAAAAAAAAATCACGTGGAAAAAGAATACAGCATACAGCGAAGCCAAATGAATATTATATCTATAGTAAAAGAGACTCTAGGATGGAAGTTATCTGCAAAGAAATTGCCATGCAGGAATTGGGATATGAAGAGAGAGAGAGGAAATTCGATTGAGGCCCCCTCATTTCATCCCTTGCACCATTGTTGATGGGAGAAGCAAATTACCATGCATAGCCAGCGGCGTGGCTATCGAGTGTGCAGGATGTGTAACTGCACCGTTGTCCAGGGACCAGAGGGGCCCAGGAACTGGGATATGAAGAGAGAGCAAATTCGATTGAGGCCCCCTCATTTCATCCCTTGCACCAGGGCCCCGTGCCAGCAACATTATCCTACTCGATCATAGGCCATACCCGCCATCCTCAATCAGTGGGCCACGAGTGCCACCTAGTGGTCCGTGGAGACCATACCCAAGTGGGCAAAGTGGGCCTTTGATGTGCACAAGGTTGGGAACCCCTGGGATATGCAGTCAGAAAGACTCTAGCTCCTTTCAGTGGTGAGACGGATGAATGCAGCTATTGGATCGAAGCATTGCAGTGTTTACTCCTTGAGCTCATAAAAAGGAAAACACTTCCCCCTGGTGACTAGCGGATGAATGCACAGCGACATTACTCTGCTCCTTAATGCACCGCGGTTGATGGCAGAAGCAATTTCTTAAGCTAGATTTTAAGATTTTTTTATGGTAAAACATTTCGTTTGGACATGCTTTGTGATCAGACCGAAATATTTTTTATTAACGGATTTACCTGCCCGGAATTCTCCAGATAAAGCGCCTCTGAATTTTTGATAAGCTGTGGCTGTTGAGACATGGTTTTTATATTCTACAAATAATGGAAATATACGACTAATTATCCCAGTTGGATAATTTAACACCATAAACCAGGTCTTAAGTTATCAATTACTATTTTCCGGGTAGCTGGTGGACAGGAGTATCCACGTGACTAGTAACCATAGCGAGAGGTATACTGGATGTTGTGTTCCGTGTGCTAAAAATGTATCCGGGTCACCGACCTGAACAAACCCATCTAAAATTAAGCCCCGCCATACACACATTGCATCGTGTGTTAAAATTGTAACAACGTGCAATTGAATCACGGCTTAAACATTCCGCACAATTATTAAAAAGCACAAAACGCCACGTGTGCTTGCTCATCAGTAAAATCCTTTTTTTTTCCGAAACGGAATCTCGACGGGAAAACATTACACTTGATAACATGCCACATGTGTCACTTAGCGCTGATGGAATTAAACCAGCAGACTCCACGACGCCAAGGATGCGACGAGGCTGGACTCATTTGCTTGCTCGGTTCGTATTAAATATATCGAATAATAATAATCATAAAGATTCACCCCGAGCATTACATAGCCTACATATATGCAGTCACCATAGCAACGGCGGATTGCAATCCGCCGTGTGACCCGGGTGCAGCAGAATCGGAAAGGCGGTCCCACATGACGGGTGCTTTGATGTCTAGACGAAGGCCACATGTTACCGTTTAATTTGCTCCGCGCTCTGCTGCTGCTGCCTGCCTGCCTGTCTGTCCCCGGACCCCTTCCATCCTAACACCAGCCCCGGGCAAAAACGTGTCCAGGCTTAGCTCTGGGTCTGGGATGTAAACCCAGTTATTCTGAACCGTGGGGTCAGACCAACGCCGCGAGCGCCGGCCTGCTGGATTCCTCTAGGTGTCAGTTGCGACTGATTTTTGATGGACAAACTGTGGATGGAAACCCAGGTGTACAATGCAATGAATTCTGCGTGTATATTATACTTCTTCGTACTGAACGTCTCAGGGTGCTATATAAAACAAACTCTGACAACGATTAAAATATTAAAAATAAAAACAATATTGGCCAATAAACCCAGCTCCAGGATTGCAACCAAAAAATGTTGGACGCTTCAGTGCTATATTGTACTGCAGGAAATTCGATGTCTTTGTTACGATCGTTGAAAAAAATGCAGACAATGTTCTACGCATTGGAAACAACGCTAATACTGGTGATACATTTTAGCCCGTTGTCACACACTGATAGCTGAATGCCTCGTAATTTGTGGACATTCTTTGCTCATACTTGACCACGTTGTTCCGTGCAGAGTGGTGAAGTGGAGAGCACAGGACCTAACATGGCTAACATCAATTTACCATTGATGTTAGCCATGGTCACAGTAAGGAAACTGTGGTGGCTGGGTTGTCAGTGCAATGCGCCGACCGTTGCTCAACCCTCCACCCTCCTTAAGACATTGATATATGTGTGTATAGAAACAAATCAGCACCCTTTATCCTTTCGGGAAAGTCAGGTCGACTTACTCCGACACAGCACTGAGAAATGATTGATTTGATTAATTAAACGCCTCGGTTCATAAATATGTGTCTTGGTTCATAACGCCTTGAGCAGTTGTCAATCACCACTCTGACAAAGACGAACGCAATATGATAATCCTGCTCAGGGATTAATTTCACCTGGAGCTGTCTGGGACTGAGCTCTGGAAAATATTTCCTTCCCACCCCCCACCCCAGCTGTCGAGGTGGAGGGGACAGGCTTATGGGAGTTGGGGGACGGTTATGGAAAATACTTCTTTATTATTTAAGCTGTGGACCTGCTGTTGGAGATGTAAACTTTATGATCCGTGCTACAGTTGTATACATTTTTCTACTGGTATTTTCCTCAACAATATATACATACTGGTAATTCCTGAAAAGTTAAACGGTAGCCTGTTTTAAATGCCAGGGTTGGACTGGGCGACCAGACAAGCAGGCATTTTTTCCATACGCCAGACTTGGAGTTTATCCTTAGCCGGCTTTCCCAATATAAATAATTGGCAGTTGAGATTTGAGTTGAGCCAAGTTTTGGATGACCCCAGTGCAGAACTGACTTGCTGATCAAATTTCCAGTCACCCAGTGGCTCAGTGCAACGCTGTTAACAAGCGAGTTGCGTATGAGTAATGCGTCGGGTGGCTCAGTGGGTATTTCTGCCGTGTCACAGGAAGAAGACAGTGGGTTCGATTCCCAGTCCGTGTGAGTTTTCACCGGGTACTTCGGTTTCCTACCACCATTGAAAGACAAGCTGCTGCCTAGATAATTTGCCACGGTACCCTGTGATGAACTGGCGTCTCATCCTAGGTATATCCCTGCCTTCCACCCTGTGTCTGCTGGGATAGGCTCTGGCTTCACTGCGACCCTCTGCACGATTAAGCATGTACTGTAAAAATGGATAATGTATAAATCATCAAAACTCGCTGCATTTTTCATGAACACTGATATATATTTGTTTTGCCACAGCCAATTCTCATACATCCAGCCGTGGCAACCTACATCAGTACAATACTGTGATTTATTTTTCTATTCAAGTTTGCATACAATTACTAAAGCAGTCCATGTTTTATTTCTGTTAATTTAGTTTACTAGGGATCAACAACACATTTTGCGATGGTTGCTCTTCAGCGCTGTTCTTTCGGGAGGCCTTTCGCCTCCCACGTTGGAGGCAACGTGGGAGACGAAACGTCGCGAGGGACAGAAGGAGATCGCTTGACACGGCTATCCCGAAAGAACAGCTCTGCAGAGCAACCATTATAGGCGCTATATAAAATTACATATTATTATTATGAATCGAGCCGTGAAAACGTAGATCAACACATTTATATCACTATGTGGAGTTTACACACTTATTGTGTTTTGTAAGTGAATCCCCCCCCAATTCCGCCCCGCCTCCCCCCACAGCTCCCCCACGACTCCCTTACGTTGGCTTTCCACAGATCTTCTTCTGATACCAAGACTTGCACGAGGAGAAGTACCGCTTGTTTGTGCCGTCAATCTGCTGCACGGCACACGTGTTGGCCCTGCGGGGAGACACGCACATGGGCCGGGTGGCCTCCAACCTCAAGGACAGGAACATTCCACGCTGCCAAAACTATGTTTTATACGTCTTTGTCAATCCACTGCTGGATAAGGAAGGCTTTTCCCACGCCGTGGCCAGTCATAATAAGAAATGCTGGGTTGTAAATGAGAAGAATGCTGGTGTAATGGCTTTGGCTTGGCGTGATCCATCAACTCTACATACAAGTTTCTGGATCACAAGTGTACATCATCTTGTCAGCCAAAAGTAAACGGTTTTTTTAGTTTTTCAGGAATGTTAATGTTTCTCCACAAATATAATTAAAAGGGTTTTTTCTTCAACTTTGAAAGTCAAAACCTTGAAAGTCTTTATTTTTTTGGCCCATAGCGGCTGTGGCAAAAGTGACCCTAACCCAGGAACCCCTGAATAGTTTTAATATTTGAGCTCTTGATTCTCAGGGCCAAAACTGAAATCCCACAATGGAAACTCGGTATGTGTGTAAAAGTGTGTTGGTGGAATTGTAGTGGGGAGCGGTGGCTCAGCGGTTAGTTCGCTGGGCTACAAATCCCGCTCACGGCCAACACCAGTGACGATTTTCTAAACTGGTCCGGGGCCTCTCATAGGTCGCCTCAGCATCAAATGCGTACAGAGTGCGGTGTGTAAATATTTTTACACTAGGGAGACAAAGGCGGTCAGGCGTGGTGCTGGCCACCCACCCCCTCATGTGCCGTGCTGGCCTTGCTAGGTGCTCGCTAACAGTGCTTGACCCTACAGTCTGTTAAGGCTATACGGGGGATCTTTGTCTGTTTTGTCTTTGGTGGAATTATGTGAGGAGCGGTGGTTAACACGCTGCCCAACGAGCCCATCGACCCGAGTTTGGATTCTGACTCACGACCAATAACCGTGTCGAATATTCGAATTGGTCCTGGGCCTTTGCTCGGTCGATTTTACCACAAATGAGTAGCCGGTGCCGTGGGTAAACGTCAGCTTTGAGGACACAAACGCAGCGGGGGTGTGATGCTGGCCAGCCGTGTTGACTTGCGCAAACGCTCGATAACAGCACTTGTTGCAATAGACCGTTAAGGCTATATGGGGGATCTTTATCTTTGGCGCAGTTACATAACGTAATTAAAATTGAAAAGGAAAACTGGAAGCTGTGCACGTTTTCGGAGCCCTTTCTTGTGGTTTCATAACAATACCAGATGCTGTCGTAAATCACTCCCTATAAACATAGCCTTAAATAAAAACATTTGGAAGCATGGTTTTGCAAACATAACTCGAGCGAAGACAAATAATTAATTAACTCGCCAATGTGAGTTTTAGATGATTAATCTAACATACCTTGTAAGATTTTAATATTTATTGCCAGTAAAACATTAATGGCGTAATATGATTTTAATGGAGTTTCCTCAGACAGATTGTGTATGCATATGTGTACGTATTCATTCATGTTTATACGAGATTGTAAATACACTATATTACACAATATATACAATTATATATTGTGTCTGTGTATATATGGCAGGAGCAGTTAAAAGCGTTGTTAGGATGAAATAATAATGAGTTTTATGCGTTCACAGCATGGCTTATTTTGAACCCTTCTTATAGGATCAGCGAAGTTACCGAGGATTCATTTTGGATAAAGCACATACATTATTGTTGGTAAAAAAAAAAGTGTTTAAATTGATCCCTATATAACGTCAAAATATATTACAACAAAACAGTTTTGCTGGCCGGCTTACTAGAGGGAGGGATGGATGGACAGTCATGAGCAAACGAAGTGTGGGCTGCTAGTTAGAAAAATAAATATCATATGAGACGTTTTATTTGCCCTAAAAGCATACGGGTGTTTGATTGACTCGTGGATAATTAATGTTGCAATATATACAAAGGGTTTCAAAACAACATGTACACGAACACATACAAAGGGCCAACTTAAAGCAATATAGATGATATCATGGGAGCAAGGGGTCACTGAGTGACCCTAGGGTCAAAGCACACAGCCATCGCCAATTAGAACCTGGGTTTGAATCCGGGTTTCAGTCTCCCTTGGTTCAACTCGGTTCTCATGTGTAGAGAGATGACGGTCTCATCCCCGTCAGCAATGATTGCACAAAACCCCCCAGCACACCGTGATGTGTTTTTTTCACCTAGAATTACGTAACACAAATTATTAGTCTAACGATGAACATTTCTCAATAGCAGTCTATGTGGGGAAATGTGCCGCTTAGCGTGCGGATAACAGGGTAATGAAGGGATCTGAGAATCTGTTCTGTGACATCTGCGCCAATGAGCCTGTCTGGAGCACACGGCAGTGATGGAATGCTTCGTGAGGATTTCGACATAGGCAGTTTGTCACCCAGCATGATGCTGATATCACAGTTGAAATAACATTTGAGAAAATGGCAATATATGAAGAAATAACATCAGGGCAGCAAGTATATTAAATAATGACATCAGCATTGGCAAGGACTTCAGGTATGCTCCATATGTAATGGTGACCCAGATACAATACACTCCAACAATATGACCAAGAAATATGATTTTTTCCCCAATTCAACACAATGGACTACTTTTCTAGACCCCGCTGCCAACCCGTTTCCAAGTACACTAAGACATTCCAAAACATCACGATATGCGTAGTCCGAATCAGTATTGATTTCACGACGAATAGAGACACATTGTGAACTTTCCATTTTACCAAAAATACATTCTCTTCGACTGGCATTAGCCTTATCGCTAACACATGCGGTGGCCACTCGTGGCATAGTGTACAGTGATTAATGTATTGTTTTAGTCCGTGTTCCTAATTATCTGCGGGTAATTGGATATAATCCATCACATGCGGTTTATTTCAACTTAAAATGTCCAAAGTGCATTTATGTGGCAACACATTATGAGGATATACATTGTTATTCTGTTCATGAAGATCAAAACACTTATTGAACGACATCCTATTTATTTGTCCTATGGAATTGTCAAAGACATTTTATTAAAATAAATGGTAATTGTGTGAAGTAAAAAATAGCAAATTTTAATCCCATTAACCGTGAAAACTAGCTGCATTAATCTTGCACCGGGTGTTTTTCTTCGAGCGAAAATAAGGCAATGCATGGAAAAATAATAGCCACCTTGTGAGGTAACAAAAAACACAGGACATATCACAATACCAGAATATGTGCTAACCACATGCAAATGCATCATCCTGAGTGGAGTAGTATTATCATTATGCAACTGACAGAAAACCTGGACTTTTAATGTCGTGGGAAGATTTACAGCTGCCTGAAAAATATAAACAATCCTAGTAAAATTAAGACAGGTGGCAATATCTATATCGCAGTTACTTTCTTCGTATCGAAATGTGTCAACACAACAATCCCCTACAGGTCCTGCCCGAGTGCATCTGTGACTGACTCGCTCATACCGCTTACCCCTCGCTCCTGCCTCGGATGCGGCTGTGCAGCAGCAAGCGGTTGAAGTAGGGGCTCGCATCCACGCTGGGCAGCAGCAGCAGGAGATGGAGCAGTAAGGTGCCAAGCTGGCCCACGGACGAGCCCCTCAGTGCGGTTCCACAGCCCATTGTCAACGTTTACCGAGCAGCGGAATTTTTAGTTTCCTTCTCTGTTCAGTTCAAGTAGCAGCTAAGCGCCTCCTGGGTCCCGTTCCTCCAAATTAACAACACGGCTCACTGGCTCCTCCACTTTTATGTGAGCGTTAACGCTGGTGGGATTGGTTAGAGGGTCGTAGGGTGTGAGGGATGTTTGGGGGGGAGAGGCGTTTGTTTGGAGGGGTGGAAGAGGAGGGGAACGGGTTCTGAAGTTTATCCAGGGGATGTAGTGCGGCTGGGAGGGTGTTAGTAAGGAGGGGGTGATATTGTCAGTTGGGGAGGGGGCATCGTAGGAAAGAAAGCATGGGTGGGATTAGTGTCTGTGTGTGTCAAATTTTTGGAAAATATTCGGGATCCTATTAGAGACCCTTAACTCCACCTAAAGGCCTCGCAAGTTCTGTTTCTTTCCGGACTCCAGGAAATGTTTTGAACTTTTCCTCCACCAAACACCCACCCGCCCCTGCTTTTAATGAGTGCAATTTCAGCCCTGCATAGCTGCAATTACATAGACTGTAAAATCTGACACCATGCGTGCAGCCATTTTCCAATGCAGATATGTGGCGATAAGAAACATGCTTTCATTTTTGGGGGTCAGGGGTGGAACAAATAAAACAAATGCATGTTTTAAATCATAACTTCTTGGAGTGCGCCTGCAATTTGGAAACAAAGGCCACGCATTGAAAATGTTCTCGGTAACGACTAAATGAGACCACCTGTTATTCCATGTTATGAAATTAGTAAAGAGTCATTGCGTTCGCACCGATTAGGATTGTTTCTCACGAGTTTAATATCGTAAGTTAATCGTGAATTAAAGAAACAAGGCTGAAAAACTTAAATATGTTCCTGAAATGGGATATATAAACGTATTTTGTCCACGAGTGAGATATGCACCTAGATGGACCATTGCGTCACGGGAAAATGCATGCAGGCAGCTTGGACAGGCATTCATCCAGCAGTGGATAGATCGTGGCTAATGATGATATGTTGTCATATGGAAATGGAAAACCGTGGGAGATGTATGAAGATGCCCTGGATGAGTGAACAAAAATAGACAAAACCCGTTGGACAGATTCTAAAACTGCGGGTACGGTGATGATAAGGAGATGGGACATAAAGAGGACTAAGCTCACCGGAGGCATAGTAAGACAGAGAATTACTCGATTCGTCAGAACAGGCGAGGCTAAAGTGCTACGTTGTGCGGCACATTTCTCTAGATACATAGAGGTTTCTTCGAAAGTATCCAAACAGATAAAACAAGCTTTTAAGTGCTGAGGCTATTTACTATTCTTAACCCCGTACAGGATTAAGCGGTTTCTGACAATGGATGGATGGATGCCATCATGTCCATGGAATGAAAAAAATCCATCTTGCGTTGGACAGCCCGTAGATTTATATTGCTTTTGGTGCCGATTAACCAGTCAGTCAGTTATTTCCTGCTCAAATGAGCTTTGAGGCGGCACTCGTATCCTCTGAAAGGACCTGAGCCAGTCGTGAAAATTCCACATTCTTAGGGCAGGGGGCAGCCTATGCTTAGGTCAACCGCTGTTGACTTACCCATTTCATCAATCCCATGGGGATGATGGGCTGAGTTATCTCACAAGAGGCAAAGCCCTGATCGCAAGCAGCTCGCTCTACTGCCGAGTCACCTGCCCGGTGGGAATAGACTTTGACTATTCACAGAAAAGTTACATAAGCGACTTGCAACAGCATACACTGTCATGCCAGAGTGACCGCATATGATTTTCTGCTTCGGCATTACACCATCACTAATGCATGCTGACCATGTGAATGACGTTAAGGGCTTTGAGGGGCCGTGGGGGTGCGGGTAGGGGAGGCAAGTGGGGTGAGGGGGGGGGGG
>JAZEWU010000015.1:3533472-3544510 GCA_036362915.1 Geotria australis
ACTGCTAATCAATCCATTCCTCGGCTAATTACATTGACTTGCATCTCACACACACACGCGCGCGCACACACAGAAGCAGCAGCGGCGAACGACAGGCACAACCCGGGCATAACACGGACATAAATGTAAACATACTTTATTATGTATAATCTTTATTCCATATTAAACTATTTTCTGTAATAAACGCACGCGGCACGGCCCTCTCAGTCGTCGATACACGGGGACGGCCGATCGCCGACGCCGCGCCCTCCGGCACCCCGGCGCGGCGCGGAACTTAAAAAAATCAAACGGAGCCCCGACGCGGCATTTATTTTTTGCCGCCGCGGCACACGGACGCGCGCGAGCTTCCCCGCGGTCACAGCTTCGTGGTGACAAACGAGTCCCGGCGCACGGGCCACGCGGCCGTGCCGTCCTCCTCGCACGTGTCGTAGAACTCGTCTGCGAACTCGGCGTCCGACGGGCGTGCCGCGCCCTTCGTCCGTTTGCGGCCGTTGTCCTGCGCCGCGCCGCCCGGCAGGTTGCGGGCGCACCCCCGCCTCGTCGACGCCGACGGCAGCGGCGTCGCGCTCGGCCCGAAGAGCCCCGCGGGCGCGCGGCCGGGCGGCGCGTGAGGCGCGCCGGGCCCGTCGCTCCCCAGCCGGGGCAGCCTGTCCACCTCCTCGGACACGGTGCAGATGACGCCGTTGAGCTGCGACGGCAGCGTCGCCGCGGGGACCGCCTCGGAGGAGGTCGCGTCGTCCCGCGCGGCGGCCGCCGCCGACGACACCACCGCCGTCGCCGTGACGCCGCCGCCGCCGCAGCCGCTGCGGCTCTTCACCTTCGAGCGCCAGTGGAAGGCGCGCTTGCGAGACGCGGCCTTGCGATCAGACGCGGCGCTCGCGGAGTCCGTGTCGTAGCCCACCACCGCCCCGTTGGCGCCGAGCAACGGGGCCGCGCGGGCGGCGGGGTCGGCGGCGAGCGACGGCGCGGCCGCGCTCGGATCCTCCGCCGGCGCGGAGGAGCGGGCGGCGGACGGCGATCCGGCAGGGTTGGAGTCGCCGCAGTCGGCGACGCGCTTCCGTGACCCTTTCTTGAGCAGACCGAGCACCTCGTAGCGGAAGCTCGAGATGTCCTGCTTGAGCTCCTGAAAACGGTGCCGAGGTCAATGTCGGGCAGGCGTTCTCAACCGCTCGCGCCCGAAGACGCCGCTTGGCCCGCTTGGGTCTGGTCTCCACGGACCGCTAGGTGACGCTCGCGGCCAACTGATGGGTCGCGGCCCACCGGTTGAGAATGGCAGCACTAAACCACGGGTGAAAGCAACTTTTCTTACTTGTAGTATCGTAACGCCGACCTTCCCACCCGTTTGTACCGATTGCTTTGCCAAATTTTCACCGGTACTCCGTACCGGACTGTCCCGGCTTACTTTCACATCTGCTCTAAACATGTGCACATATGTGGTACGGCTACGTCAATCCACTGCTTGGTGAGGGCATCCGCACGCCGTGTAAGTCTTGGGGGATAATTGACTATGTCATGCCTCTTATCAGTGAGGGCTATGGAATGAGGGACGCAAAGATATGAGTATATATTTGTTGGATGTTTGAGGACTGCCCAGTGCTGCCCACGGCCCTCTACATGAGCGTTTGATAACAGCATAGCTTCAATGCAAGACTCTCACTGCAGTCGGGCTACACTGTATGAATGTGCACTCGTTTTACGTTACCTTAAAGTTTTCTTCCGTCAGACCCTCCTCCGTCCTCGCTTCTCGGATCATCGCAGCGACGTAGCGTTTCACCAAATTCTTTATGACTTCCTAAACGACCGCGCACAATGTTTGAGATTATTTGCGTTTATATTATTTGTCACACGGATGATCCCGTTAATCCAGTTCCCTGGCTATTTTACATGGGAGATCCGTGGTGTAGGATTTGATGGCTCGATGCATGCTTTACAAAGCTGTTATTTTAGGATATCCGTGTCTGGTGTTCATTCAGAACGCCTGATGATGCCTCCAACGTGGGGGGCGAAACGTCGCAAAGGAGAGAGAGGGAAAGATCGACACGGCTGTCCTGAAAGAACATCTCGTTCATCCCAAGAATCAAAATAGTGCAGAAGAATGCCATGGGAAACATTGCACCGGCCATTCTAATTATGCACGGGTCGTGACCCTGGTTACGCACCTGGTACTGGTGGTTGCGTCTCAGGTTGTCAGCCGCACGTCTCTGCAAACACAGCGACGACACAAGCACACTGACTCGACTCAATCCTCATCAGCGGAGAGCCGCTCCACCCGTCTGGAGGTCACGCGTGGCCCTCTCGGCCACATCAAACGATCTACAGACGAACGTGCTTAACGAGCACCGATGCAACAGGTGGCTCGGTGGCTCCGGGGTCAGAGCATCGGCGATCACCCCCACCCCAAACTCAAACCCAGGCTCAAAACTCCCCTCGTCTCCTCTGCCTATGACTGACCTTCACCTCTTCACTTTGAAGTGTCCTACACAGCGCCGTAGCAAAACGTCATCCGTCTGTCTGCCCTGCAGTATTCAGAGGCGGCACGGTGGAGTGGCGAGTTGCCCATCCCGCCTCACAGCAAGAAAGTCCCGGGTTCTATTGTGGGCTCGGGCGCCTTTCTGTGTGGAGTTTGCATGTTCTGCCCGTGTGCGCGTGCGTTTTCGCTGGGAACACCGGGTTTCCTCCCACAGTTCAAAGACATGCTGCTGCACAGGTTAATTGTCCTGATTAAATTGCCCCCAGTCACCTGAGATGCTGTAAATTGCTTACCCCTCCCCACTGGACAATTGTTAAAAAGAGCTACATCGTTCAACGATTCATTCGAGCTTAAATACAAACTGACTGACTCAAATGTCTAACCCTGTGACTCCCAGCTGTCAATAAGGACTACACAGCTCAACAGTTCCTTCGAGCTTACATACAAACTGACGACTCCCATCTCTAACACTGTGACTCCCATCTCTAACACCGACTCCTATCTTTAACCCTATCCCCACCGCTGGACAGGGGGTCAAGGTAGAAGCGTTCACGTCGCGATCCCTGTCAGGTTAATACTTGGCGTTGCCTGCGAATTCTACAAACACTTCGAAGCCGAGCTGAAAGACAACGATGTCCAGAAGCCGACCGTCGCGCTTCGAAGATTCGCACAGAAGAAGACCGCTGGACATCTGTCAATAAGGACTGTGAACACATCTCAACAGTTCCTTCGAGCTTACGCGCAAACTGACCGACTGGATTTGGTTACCAGCGTGATTTGCGCCCGCACCCCGAGCGTCCCTAGGCTGTCGTGTCTCTTCCTGCGCGCGCTGAAGAGGCTGCAGGGGCAGAGTCGGCGACCGAGCCACTGGCACAGGTACCACACGGACTTGGGGCTCGGGATGATGTTGAACGGCGTCGGGAGGGTGCCGCCCTCCTCGAAGTAGCTCATCCACAGCTTGGTGCGGGCGAACTTCCACTCGATGTCGGCGTGGTCCTGCTCGGGAGCGACACGCGGAGGGGGAACTCGGCGTTAATGCCGAGGATTGGGGGGGGGTCGAGTGTGCCGGGTACGGGGACGACACCCTGAAGAAGCGCGTTGTGACCCTCGGGTGAAAGGCGCTATATAAAAGACTATTATTATTATAACTCGCTGCTGCTGTGTCAGCAAAGCGGCTCGCGGCACTGGGCTCAAGGCGCATAACCGGCGTGGTTTGGATTTAGAAGTAGTATAGGAAAAGCTCAGTTAAACCGGGCTAATAGGGGGAGGTGTCTGGAAGTCCGTTAAATCTGTTCATTCAGGATGTTTATATCCATCCATCCATTTTCAGAAACCGCTTAATCCTGTACAGGGTCGCGGTGAGCCGGAGCCTATCCCGGCAGACACAGGGCGCAAGGCAGGGCTATACCCAGGATGGCACGCCAGTCCATCGCAGGGCACCTGGGGCAATTTACTCAGTAGGTCAATTAACCTGGCAGCATGTCTTTGGACGGTGGGAGGAAACCGGAGTGCCCGGCGAAAACCCACGTGGACACGGGGAGAACATGCAAATGCCACACAGAAAGCCCCCCGAGCCGAGATTCGAACCCGGGTACTTCTTGCTGTCAGGCGGCAGCGCTACCCACTACGCCACCGTGCCGCCCAGGATGTTTTTTATGATGAGCTTATTTATACAATGTTTATTTGACGGGCTTATTTATATGATGAGAATCGTTGTATGCCTGGCACTTGCAGTGCTACATAGTAATTGCAAATTGATGAAAACGATCGCACAATATCCAAATATTAGACTGCGTGCATCCCATGGGACTGGTCTAGTTGTCTCTTCCAGACCGCCTCTTGTAATGAGATCACGAGCACTTATGAGCCCTGGATTGTGTTTACTTTCTGGCTGGAATGGAGCTTCCCTGTGTGCCTAGCTGCTATAAATGAAAGGTCTTATTGTGTGGCGTTTACGACCTGCAATTATAATGAAGTGTAATTGACAGTGATTACAAGACGAGCTATGCCAGTGGTTTAGCATTGCGTTTTGGATTGCGTGATAATTCCGTTTTGGTTTAAATCCAATTATGGAAAATGCCATCTGGCTGGGAAGTTGATGGCTTTGGCTGGTTAAATAAAAAAAAACTAAAATCAGCCTCGTTTTGCTTTTATAAAGCAGAGGCGTGAGACGAAAGTGTTAGCGCTAACGTGACACCAAGTCATCATTCATCAGGGAAGCTAATCTAACGACAATAAACAGGTATGATTTCCTATCAAGGTCGATGGATTTGTTTGTCATTGCACTTCCATTTCTCCCAAAGTTATAATTGGTTTTGGACCCCGGTGTTCATTTTTGACACCTGCGCGGAGAATTTCACACCCGCCCACGCGATGAATGATTCATAGTCACTCTTGGTCGGACTGTGTTCAGGTCATTGTAATTAAATTGGGCTCATCTCTGCTTACGTAAATACGATTGTGTATGGGACCTCGGGCTTAAGTGTAACAGCTCATGCCGGGGTTTTCAATAAGTGGTTAACACACTGCGCTGTGAAATAGGCCGCCCAAGTTCGATTCCTGGTCACGGCTAGTATCCAGCGGCGAATTATATTTGATGCTGTGGTCCTGAGTCCCAAGCCTTTTTATTGTCAACCCACCCTGACCAACGTTTGGTTAAACGACCATCATAATCGAGCAGTGTATAGGGGTTATTGTCAGGGGAGGAATTGTAAAAGAATCACTCTGGCAAAGCTCCCGGGTCTGCATCCGCTTTAGGGCCGGGGTCGAAGGATCCTCCCCCAGAACATTCGAGTTTATGAGAACGCATTTCCTGCATTTCTGTGACTTGTGAGATATAAAATAACGATCAGAATTCAAGACCATGAAAAGGCTAGTATGTTCCCTCTGGGATTTTCACTCTGGGAACGACGTTCCCCTTGGCTGTATTATTTTTTTGCAGTTCCGATTAAGTCTCTAGCATCCATTTTACATGATAAAAACCTAACATTTTAATGGCGGCTATAACGACAGTGAAAATTACACGCACTGCAGAAATGCAATATACATTAAAGTCTTGTTCACGTAGCGCAATAAACTGGTATGCCTTGCCAAATTGCTGTGGGGTAATTGACTTTTCATTGGCATCAGTTGGAAGCACAGATGAGGTGGGGAGAGGTGGCTGAAAATAGAAGATAGAACAGGCTCTAAAAGCTTCAGAGCCGCGTGAAAAGTGACCACTGGGTCTCCTGAGCACGGGTCGACTCCACGTGCATTCGGCACGGATTAAACAAGACAAATGTCCCTTTAGAAGCTGTGCAAGTCAAGGTGAGTGGTTCGCATGCATACTAACATCAGTGCCTAAGCCAACGTGCGAGTTACAAATGGAAGTTGGAACTGCTGGCCAAGGTAAAACCCCACTGTTGTGAGCGACTCACATTGCACTCGCGAGGGCTTTGTTGGACAATGAAGTGGCGTGTTGAGGCCTCGCACGGTCAATGAGTGCCGATAAAGGAGGGATTAGGAACCTTTATCATGAACGAGGACCAAATAGGACTTTAGATACCGTTTGCAGGCCGCAATTTAAAAACAAAATATCCCCGCCACTTGTATCACTGCAAGAGACTCTTATGGTGACAAAAGTGACTAACCGGTCTATACTTACAAACAAAGCGTTGTCAGGTCAAACATATTCCCACCCTGCAGTACCCGATACGTGTGGCTCAGATGCTTTCAATGAAGGAGAAATGACGTTTGTAGGACTGTTTCGATGTGGTAGGTCACATGAGGCCACGGGCCGTATGAAATGAGAGTCACGGGACCTGCCAGCTCCTGGGTTGTAGGAATGCGCCAACTCCGAATGCAATCAATAACAGCCACCGTCGCTGTGTGAAATCACTCCCAATAACGGTATAAAGATTGCATTGCTTATAACGATATTTGTTCGTAATGGCATCTAATGGATCGGCACAGAGGGTGGTTTGACCACACTTCGGCCGTGTCGGTCAGTGCGGTTTGGTGAAGAAAGGAGCCCAGGACAGGTTTAGATATCACTCACCACTGGTGCTAAGCTAGCCGTGTCCAGGAATCAAACTCAGGCCGCCAAGTTCTAGCGTGGCGGACCACTGACTGCACCACCTGTGCTCCACCGCGAGTGCGATATATGGAGATGTTTTTTAAACGGGATGTGTTCAGCATCTGGAGTCAAGATTTGAGTTTGAATGCGGCCAACTACGGACTTTTTCTACTAATTGCAGGACGAAAGCCGCAGTGTTAATTTGCTCACGGAACAATTGGTTTGATCGCATTAATTAGGTTACGATGTGCTCAGAATCGCGGGGTACTTAGGGGAAGGGTGATCAAAAGGCTCCGAGAGAGCTGCATTAGCCCTAATTTAATTTGTCTATTTGTAATTGCCCCTAGCGGCAACGCATTTATTTCAATTGGTTTGATTAGGATGTAAGGTTATTGGCAGAGGGCTGGAGAGGGCTTGGTTCAAAGGTAGCCTATGATTAGGTCGGTTTTACTTTACACTGGCATTGTGATTTATTTTTGAAACATTTAAATCGCTCCATGCTTGTTCATTCAGTGAATAACACTGGGATACAATGTTGTGGCTTGAAGCAGTGGCATGGCGATTAGAACGCTACAATTTTAACCTCCCGTCCTGAATTCAGTCGCCAGCCACGGCTGACATCAATGGCGAGGTGTGTCTGAAACTCAGTTTCAGGCCCCATCCTTTACCGGCCCACGCTGTCCAGATTTGTGAAGTACGATCAAACAATCCCCAATGACTGGCGGCGCGGTGTGAATGAGGGCCCTCGCTCAGCGGTGCATCCACAGAGAGATTCTAAGAATTGCTCTTAGATGGAGCCGCGAACACCTATATCGATTCGGGTGTGAATAAAGTAACGACTGAGTGTGCGTGTGTGCGTACTAACAGCACTCGATCCTACGGTCTGCCAAGGCTATACGGGAGGGATCTTTGTAATGGTGTCGTTTTTTACGGCTCGATATATGAGAATTTCTCTCCATAGCTGTTCTTTAAAAACATCCGCGTCTAGTGTTCCTGCTGTCTCGTGTGACGTTTCGCCTCCCGTCGCAGCTAAGCGAACACGTTTCAGCTAAACCATTCCAAACCACCCCTGATGATGCCTCCAACGTAGCAGGCCAAACGTAGCGGGTGAGAGAGAAGGATCACTCGACACGGCTGTCCCGAAAGAACAGCTCCGAAGAGCAACCGTCGAGAATGTCTCCTATCGTTTTAGGAACTGGCTCCACCCGTGACCGTCGAGACGAGTGGAACCGCTGTCTCTCCTTCGCGACGTTTCCCCCTTACCACGTCGCGGGCACCGGCAACCTTTCCGCGGCCCCGCGTCGCAGGCATCGCGAGGCCTCCGAAGCCCGGCGATGCCTCCGATGCGGGAGGCGAAACGTCGCGAAGTTGGACTTGTGGACGCGAGACGGGGTTGGGGTGGGTTGGGGCGCTCGCGGGTGTCGCGACGCATCGTGAGAGCGCGCACGCTGATAATGCTGGACTCGCCGCTCCTCACCGCGATGAGCTGGTACGAGTTGTTCATCATGGCGATGAGCATGTTTAGCAGCACCACGAGCGAGATTACGTTGTACGTGCCGAACATGGTGGCGCCCACAAACTCGGTGAACTCGTGGCGCGGCCGCACGTTGGTCACGTACAGGTTGATGAGGCCAAAGATGGACCAAAAGAGCGACTGCAGCGTCTCAAACAGCCTGTACGAAGGTGGGGGATAAACACACACACACACCCACAGAAAGATTCCCCCATAGTAGCCTTATAGACTGCCCCGCGCAGTTGTTTTAAGACTGCTCGAGCGGTCTATAAGGCTGCGTGCCTTCTAAAGCTTCTGTGCGGCACACTGTGGGGTTGTGGGTTGGCCGGTACCACGCCCGGGTATTAATTTGTTTCCCCAGTCGTTGACGTTGGCAGAATGCACCGGGTATTTAACTAAGGCTGCATCGATCTCGAGCGGGCTCCAGAACAGGTTCAGATGCCGCGTGCCACAGATGTTATTAGTGGCCGGGAATCGAACCCATAACGCTGAGTTAACAGTACCAATCACCAGCAGCTGTGCCTCCATCTCCCCCCTCTCTCCCGCACACATACACAAAGATAAAGGTTCCCCATGTAGATTTGTAGACCACTCGGGGCAAGAGCAGTTGGCACCAGTTAAAGGCAGCACGGCACACGAGGGGAGGTGGTACGACCTGCACCACACCAGGTGGCAATTTGGCTTCCCCACGTACACGCCACATCACGCGCTCATTTAAGGCTGAGTAAATCTAGGAGTCGGTGGGCAGTTCCAGATCAGATACCACCTGCCACTGATGCTATTAATGGCCAGAAATGAAGTCCGGTTCATTGAGAGTTTTGCGCGATGTGCCAACCACTGTGCCACCGCTCCCTTCTCCCCGTACACGCGGGAGTATTAATGCAGCGCATATGCGCCCCATGTCGCATACATGCACACCTGCACACACACACACGCACAGCTGCCCGCGGTAATCCAATGAAACCAACATTTCCCCCACAGATTAACATGTGCGCGAGAGTTTCTTAAAATAGCTCAGCTAATCGCAGGCAGCTCTGAAATAAGGAAGAAAAACCACGCACACGCAGAGGTTATTACATGACTCTTTCCAATATGCATTTGTCCGTAGAGTTATTTAACCGATAATCTTACCTTCCGAACCACCCGACGCGAGGTGATGTCACGCGCAAAGACGTCATGGGGAAGCAAGGCACGCGCATCAAGTGTGTGACTTCATTGCCTTGGCTTCTTCTTCTCTGCGATTCTTCGAAGCGCGATGGTCAGCTTCTGGACATCGTTGTCTTTCAGCTCGGCTTCGAAGTGTTTGGTAGAATTCGCAGGTAATACCAAGTATTACTTGACAGGGATCGCGACGTGAACGCTTCTACCTTGACCCCCACTGCCTTGGCTGAAAGGGCTTAAAATTAAATCTGGGTATTTTTTTTACTCTAAGGTTCGGGGCAACCCTTTGACAAATCTATCCGGTTTTTATAGAGCAAGTCCCTAACAGCAAAACAACTCTATACTAAGATTACACTAAGATTCAAATTCACTTGGATCAATCATCTCAATGACAATCATCGTGACCCCGGTGTTACAGCCAGACGGACACAGCTAACGCACCACCGCCGGCAATCATCGTTGACGAGCGTTCAAACTAGCAACAGGGCTCCCTCCGACCTCGCGACCCGGCGACCCCTCCAACACAAACCGTTCAATCAAGCGAACAAACGCGAATCTGAAACACGAAAGCACGCACACGCACGACACAGTGGGCCAAACGTCCCCGGCGCGCGCGTGTGCGTGTACGGCGACAACACTCGGCGGCCACCGACCCCCGACCCATCGCTCTCCCCCGCGCGCCCCGTCCCGTCGTGTGGGTACGCACGTGGAGAAGGCGTTATTCTGCTTCTCACATCGGATGCCCTTGCAGTTGTTCTCGTCGGCCGCGTTAGTCTCGTAGTAGAAGTAGAGCTGGTTGAGGCCGTTGGCGAAGGCGAGCAGCACCAGGCAGTAGATGAAGAGGAACTTGAGGATGTCGAGCAGCATGCGGCCCAGCGAGATCTGCAGGGGCCCCAGGTGCGAGTTGGCCGTGAAGAGCGAGATGAGGCGCAGCGAGCTGAAGATGTTTGCGATGGCGAACAGCGCCTCGGCGACCAGCGTCGGGTGCCACATCTCCCAGTCGTCGCGCGGCCGCGAGCCGCTGTACTGCGCGCCGGGTGGCACGCCGGTGGGCAGGCGGGGGGCACGCGGACACACACGGGGGCACGCGGACACACACAGGGGCACGCGGACACATGCAGTGGATTGGATTGCACGCTCCGCTGGCAAAGGGGATCGGTGCCTCGAAAAGGGCCGATGTGCCGCCGGCTCGCCTGCTCGATGGGGTTGTCGGGACGATTTGTTTCGGGAATTGGTACGTTTTTCCTTCGTCTCGTATTTTTTTTTTACTGTTTTGTTTGAGTTGCGGTGTTTGTTTATATCTCCGGGACCACTGAAAATGTTACGTAGAGCTGGCACAAAATATAGGCCGACTTTGGAAGGGGTGCTATCCAGGTTGACCCGGTTTGGCCGGAATGTTACCGCTGGATGTCCTTCTTGACGCCCACCTCCTTCAGTTGGAGGATCTACAGATCGTCATTTGTTTGGAACCGCCTACCAGACCTGAACATCAAGGGAGACCCGACTAGGAGTGCTATTCTCCAGGTGCAAGCCCTTCCACCACGATACGTTTACAATCCGTGCGGCGAGGGTGCTGCGACCCCCGCCTCGTGGTCCGTGGAGACCAGAGCCAAGTGGGCCACGTGAGCCTTGAGGTGCAAAAGGTTTGAGAACTCCTGGCTTAGTTGAAATACAATTGTGGGACAAAGCGTACGTTTGTATTAAACAAATAAGAAAAGTAATCCCACGCGCTGATGAGAATGATGCCGCTCGTGACAGCGCTGTGGTACCTTGACGTACGCCACGACTTTGAGCGAGATCGTGGCCAGGTACAGAGAGTTCATCACGAAGTCCATGAGGT
>JAZEWU010000015.1:3544541-3556100 GCA_036362915.1 Geotria australis
ACGCGTCGGAACGCCTTAAGCCAGCTCACGCTAACACACAGCACTACATTTGATCAACAGTCGCTGGATTTAAAGGCTCTTGAAATATCAAAATGAAATACTTAAGGAATTGTCTGTTGACCGGTTTTTTAACCCTCTTTCTCGCCGTTGTAGATTTTTTTGACCGCTAAAAAATTCTATGATTTTTTTTTTTTGAGGGATCTATTTGCTTTCCGAAACCACATTGAAACTGAAGTGAAGGGCTTTACGCTTAATAGTTTACAGATGAGAGGGTTAACTGTAAAACCACTGTAAAAATGTTTTTATTTTAACTCTGGGAAGCCATCAGGTAATGTACTGTAGTTTTAAAATTGGTTTAGAAGCAATAAATGAACAAGTTTCATTGAGTGTGACATCATAACAACATAAACCCTTTATGGCCCCCATGTGGATATTTTATGTCGCTATTTTGTGGATGCGAAATTATTATAATAAGCCATTGGTGGGGAACCGTTTTCTTACTGAGGGCTGAATTGGACTTGTAAATCCCGTTGACGCAACTCTGAGTTTATAGTCACTGTTATTGGTCGTCAGAGGGAATCAAACTCGGGTCGCCGGGCTTATAACGCAGAGCCCTAACCACTACACTACTGCTCCCATACAGAAAAAGATCCCCTGTATAGCCTTGACAAACTGTAGGGTCAAGTGCTGTTAGCGAGTCGCACCTATAAAGGTTAGCGAGTCGCCCGGCCACCTATGCCTCCGCAATGGCGATATTTACACACCGCACCAGGTTCTCATTCGAGTCGACCTAGGGGAGTCCCAGGACCGGTTCAGAAAATCCTCACCAGGTGTTGGCCGTGAGCGGGGATCGAACACTACCGCTCCCTCCCCCCACACACCAGGAACGTCGCAGCCGCAGGTGTTGCGGGTGTTGCGACACCCGCACTTTCACATAAACATGATTCCATCCCCCCCACTTTTTCCTTAGGTGGTCTCATATCATATCTTGCGACACCCGCACTTTCACAGAAACATGATTCCATCCCCCCCACTTTTTCCTGCAACACCCGCGGCTGCGACGCGCCTGCCACACACACACGCACACTCGACGACAGGCGCCGACACCCCTCACCGATGATCCACGGCAACACCATCCACTCGACCTTGGTGGGCGGCGGGCCCTGCATGCTCAGGTCCGTCTGCACGATGTGCTGCGACGCCAGAAGCAGGAGCAGCAGGAAGGTGAGGTACGACGCCGTGTGGCAGATGAACTTGATGAACGGCTTCTTGATGAAGACGCCGAACCTGCTCTTGGGCACGATCAGGTAGCAGAGGGACAGCACGGGGAAGAGCAGGCCGATGGCCAGGCAGGTGAAGAGCTTGATGGCCCAGTGGCGCCGCCTCCATCCGGGGAAGCCGTCGTACCACAGCGTCGCCAGCAGCTGCTGGCAGTTGGGCTGAGCGACGAACTGCCGGGGTTGGCGGGGTGTGGAAACGGAAGGGGAAACGCGCGATAGCAGCCATTGTCGGGGGAGGTAGTTCCGCGCTGCAATGTTAACGAAGTGGGTCGGTGTTGCCGGTTATCACACACTACAGGTTTCAACCCCGGTTGGCCGATTGCTCCAAAAGGTGGCGGTATTGCAGCAGCATTTTAGGGCCGGATGTCCTTCCTGACGCCAATATCCTTTAGTCGGAGGGCCTTCGGATCGTTATTTGTTTGGAACATCCACCCAGACCTGTTCATCAAGGAAGACCCTAGCAGGAGTGCTCGACTTCATGTGACACAGCTCTGGGGTTCATTCGAAGACGCAAACCACTCCACCACCGGGATACGGTTACGATCCAAGGGCAGCAATCTAAATGAGGATAAAACCCAAATAAGCTTCCTGTCTGGTAGGAATCGCACAGGCCCTGCGTCCGGTGCTGTCCGACGTGAGGTTAAGGATTCGTTGATGTGGAATAATCTGTGAGGTTTCGAGTCGGGTGTGTCATGATAGCACTCCATCACTGTGGAATCACTCCCCTATATTTTGAAACACCAATTAAATTACGTCAACGGAGGGTGATTTGCCGGAACAATTTGTCAAAAACGATTCTTCAAACTCACGTTGGACAGCCCACTACCATCGGCCTAAGAATATATACGCACAAGATAAGAGCAGTTTAACTGTGGGCTGCACCTTGGCCAAAACCAAACAACGTGATACAAACCAGACAAAATAAACCCTTCATCCTGTACCGAATCATGACCTCAAATTGTGACAATTCATCCAACCACCGTGGGGGGGTGAACCCAATCGCACAGCCCAGGACGTACGAAAGAAAACTTTCCGCATCTCGAACGAAACCCTCTCCTAGCCGCGCGCTCGACCTGGCTCGCTCGCTCGTGCCCATCTCCGTTCGCGTGACACCGCCCGCACTCACCTCCTTCTGGTGGTACTTGATGGCGAGCTGCAGGCGGTCGAGGTTGTACGGGTTGGTCGGATCCACGACGGCCTTGGGGTCGTCGTTGTGGTTCAGGATGATCTCGAGCTCCTTGGAGCTGCGCGTCTGGTCGAGGAGGTCCTTGGCGAAGCACTTGCACTGCTGCGACAGCTCCTCGTACTCCGCCTTGAACTCGTTCTCCACCTTGCTCAGCTCCTTGAGCTCCCAGCTGAGCTGGAAGGCGGTGAGGATGGGGTCCTCGCTGGAGAGGGCTACGAGCGACGGGCTGGCGAGCGCGCGGTAGATGTTGAGTCGGGAGCGCGAGTGGCGAAGGCTGTCCACCTCGGAGCTGGACACGCACTCGCCGCACGAGCAGCGCACCGGGTGCGGCCGGGGGATCGAGACGCCGCGGCGCACCAGCAGCTTGATGATCTCGTAGTTGTTGGCGTGCGCCGCCAGCACGATCGGCGTGATGTCCGGGGTGAACTCCGAGAACTGACGGTCGAGCAGAACGGGCGGCACCTGTTGAGCGGTAGCCCAGTGGTTAGCACACTGGGCTACGAACCTGGCGACCCGAGTTCGAATCCCGCTCACGGCCAACACCAGTGACGATTTTCTGAACTGGTCCTGCGCCTCCCCTAGCTCGACTCAGCCTCAAATGAGCACCTAGTGCGGTGTGTAAATATCGCCACTAGGGAGACAAAAGCGGCCGGGCGTGGTGCTGGTCACACACCTCCTTGTGTGACGTGTCGACTTTCATAGGTGCTCGCTAACGGCACTTGCCCCTACAGTCTGTTAAGGCTACACGGGGGTTCTTTGTCTTTGATGTGTGTGGATGAAGTTACGGGTAAAACAAAAAGCGTAGGCAGATAGCAAACCAGCCCCGTGGCGTGACTGATTAGGTGGGATGGATAATAAATCCCGAGAGGGAGACAGGACGCAGTAAATGTTAAACAAACTTTAAAGAAATGTTAAATGCTAATGCATGAATAATACATGACTTGCGACATCAAAGTAACTTTAATTAAATGTGCCACAGCTTCACAAATAGATTTACGAGCGCCAACCCTGTCGCATGACCATCTGCTAAGTGGGGGCATAATCATTCTCAAAGGGGTGTTGCAAAACAATCCATGTTTAAACAACTCTAAACAAACATTGCACAACAACCGGAATGAGTAACGACATCTCCTCTTACCGAACATGCATTATGCTCTAGATTGGGGGTTTGTTATACCGTGAATATAATTTAAAACGCGCACACATTCATTCAATTTAGAACGTATTCATTCGTTCGAACAGAGACAGAACCGACTCAGAGGCGCGAGGTAACCTGCAGAGGGGGGGAGTCAAGTCACGCGGTTAACCGGCGCCAACCTGCCAGACACTGCATCCTATATATTATGATGTTATCGGCCAATTGATTAATGAGTGTTTTTTGTTGTTTGTGGGAGGAAACCGGAGAACCCGGAGGAAACCTACGCAGAACAGGGGGGAACACACAAACTCCACAAAGAAGAAACGGGTATCTTTCAGAGCAGCCCGAGGTGGGAAACAAACCACCTCGTGCAGGACTTTCCTTCCGTGAGGCTCAGATGTTATACCACTGCGCTACCCTGGCGTTCTTAATATGTTGCACCTCAAAGCCCACTTGAGTATTGTCTCCACGCACCATTAGGTGGCGCTCGCGGCCCACAGATGGGTCAGTGATGGGTGGCGACCCACCGGTTGAGAATTGCGGCTAGAGATCTCACCCTGAAAACTTACGAGGACATATTTTCACCAGCATATTACGACTTGACTGTAAGAATTTACAAGAATAGTTGAGTCCTTAGCGGGGGGGGGCGGGGTTTCTCAGCAGCGTCCAGACCTCGCGACGCAACGGGGCTGAAGAAAAATCACTTCCAATTCAATTACAAGTATCCAAAGTGATTATGAGAATGTCAGTCTTCCCAGTTTCCAGGGTGGAGAGTTGTTTCATGGGGTTCATAATAGCCATGCTGGAACACTAATTGAGAACGTGTGAACTTCAGGGGTTTGATGCGGGCACCCACTCGTGGCTAAATTAGATTCTCAAGCTCAGTGATCGCAATGCACTCACCGCAAACTGCACGGATAGATGCCCGTTACTTTTCCGTTTCACTTCACGAGGATATTACTTCATGCACGTACTGTGTTATCGGTGTGCGGTAAATACTTTGCAGAGCGTGCAGAGCTTTGCATGCAAGCTGTTACCTAAGAGAGGGACATTGCATCCTTCAGGGTAGTTCTCTGATGTCACGTTTTACAGATTGCAAGATGTATTGATGTTGGTTTTCACAGCTCGATTCATGATGGTTGCTTTTCAAAGCTGTTGTTTTGGGATAGCTCGGCACACTGCTCATAACACCGTGGCCTTAAAAAGAAAAATCTATAATAAGTGACATTTTGGGTTTATAGCCCTTCTTGATAGCACGCAATGGGGGTCATGTAACTCATACTATACAGCTTTATTAATTCGCCTAACTTTGAAAAAACAACAAAGCCAGCATAGGACAGGCTGATTAGTGGCGTGCATGGAAATATATGGTGGCAGAATAAGTAACGCAGACTAAAATCCCTGTGCAGGACCACTCACTCTTCCCAGCTTACGTAACGAGAAGTCGTAAGAGCATCGGCTGCATTCACATCCCCAAGGTTGCTAAACGTATGTATTTAATTACAATCATTCCAATACACTGGTGTAATGTTCCAAAGATTAAACATAATTAAAAGCTGCAGCCCACTAAGTGCAGGCTGGGGCGAGTCACAGCACGGTTGTCTAACACAACAACATCAACAATAAACAAGGTTTGTTGCACTCCACAAATGGTGAGCAAACAAAATTCTCAACAACACATTTGAGTTTGAAGTCCAAATAGAAACATTATGACACGTGTTCGTTTGAACTGGTGGTCTGGATAAGGCCGAGAGCTTTTGTCGGGGAAAAAGAGCACACCTTTGTGCGTGGTTAAATCTAAATGTAAATGATAATTGAGAATACATTTAAAACATCTGAAAATCCTTAAGGTGCAAACGTGAAATCCAAAACTTCTCCTAGTGCCAATATAGAATGACAAGCTTGCCAAGTGTCAAAGCATAGGGGATGAGGCTTAATGCAGAATTTAGCAAGAAAATGTGTAGCGGAAAACCAGAAAATAAAACCTGGGTCCAAAGTTGCAGACGATCCAATATTGTTGAGTATTGTATTGTCATCCTAAATCGGAGGTGATGCCACGAATTGGTCATTCCTTCCACATATTCTCCATACCGAAATAGCGATAGTACGTTTATCATCATGCAGACACGTAAACATACGGTACGACACAACGTAAACAATCAAAAAATCCGAGAAACACCCCAGAGTGCTCTTAAAATAATCCCCAAATCCTAAATCCGATATCTTTAAATCCGAAACTCATCCCTGGTGTGAACATTATTCTAGGCATCGCCGCCGTGCTCATTGAAAAATCTACACATGTTGTCAAATGTCAGAAGGTCTATCGATTGGAGGCGGCACGTCTCACAGGATCTCCGCTGTCATAGAAATCCCCCCCGCAACGAAACGTTTCCACGACGCACGGTGCAACCCGCCTGAGCGTTTCAACATGATGGAGACCGTTATCAAATCAAAATAAACGGCGACATCATCGGAGCGACGATTTGGAATGGTGCTCGGGGAATTGTGGCGCTGCTTGGAATCTGTTTTAAAAATCCGTCTTTTCCCACCACAATCTTCATTCAATTGGGGAGCTGTCACGGCGTAATGGTTAACACACTGGCCTTGCAATCCAGAGGTCGCCAATTACGTTTGACATCCCGGTGGAGGCAGATGAAACAGTGGGCAGGTTGCTCAAATTCCTCCTTTTCTCTCAACCCAGGAGTGTAAGTTGGTGCCTCCGAGTCATTCGATTGGCAGTTGCCATGCGGTGGGGTACAGCACAGGTACGCACGCCTCTTCCAAGACACGTGACGAGTGCGGAAGATTATGCTAATCACCTCCAGTGGAGGCTGATACATCATCATCTTTCTCACAAACTGCTTAATCCTGTACAGGGTTTCGGTGAGCCGGAGCCTATCACGGCAGACACAGGGCGCAAGGCAGGGTTCTACCCAGGATTGGACGCCAGTCCATCATAGGGCACCCGGGAGTAATTTAGTCTGCAGGTCAATTAACCTATGCAGCAGCATGTCTTAGGACTGTGGGAGGAAACCGGAGTGTGCGGCGACAACCCACGAGGACACGGGGAGGACATGCAAACTCCACACAGACAGAAACCCGAACCGGGATTCGAACCCGGGTGCTTCTTGCTGTGAGGCGGCAGCGCTACTCACCGCGCCACCGTGCCGCCGCAGCGGCTAATACATACAAATTGAATTGACATTTTATACACGGTCTATAAAGAGGCTGATAATCCCCACTTCTCCACAACCGGTGTGCGGAACTCGGAACCTACAGGGAATTGTGTCGCCACTCAGTAAAATCTAGTCCTTGTGAGATCTCATCAGTCTGAGTGGCTCTCCAGTATTCCTCAGGGTTGGATTAACCAACAACTAGTACGTTCTCCACATCACAATTCATGGCTTTGCCAGAGCAGCCCGACTATGCTTATAATCCCACGTAACAATGTCCTATTTCTATTTACTGCCGCCTAGAATGTTACCGTTGATTCCAGCTGTGGGCTGCATAATCTTTGGGATAAATGAGCACTAGCAAATGATTTTGAGTGTGGTGACACTTTGTGATTTTTTTTTTTCTAATTGTATTTCAATTGTGCCGTTGTTTTCAGCATCTTAGCGGTGACATCTGGCCCCCTGGACAAATTACCTCCCCTGTGTTCTTGTTTAATCTGGTTGGGTGGCACCGTTGGTCGATCACTCAACTTACGATTAGAAGATTAGAAGTTATAATCCCAATTAAAAGTGAACTCAACCCATCATTCCACCAGAGTCAGTAACATAGTGTACCGCATTTTAACAAGTAAACAGTGGTCAGCCTGTGGAGACATTCTCTATTATTTTAAGAATAATGAGTTTTCAGCGCTGCCTCTGAGCCTCCGATGGACATGAGCACGGCCCCAATGCTCACTTGAGTGTCGAGACACTCCAGGTATTGTTTACATCTCCACTGTGTCGCTGGACCAGCGGAGTGGAACATATGTCCAGGGAAAATCAGACCCAAACCAGCCTTCGAGTCGTTTGAGAGACAACTAAAGCCACACATTGATTTTCTATCACATTTTCTTAGTTTCTGTAACACGCCTTTACGATGTAGCTCTTACAATATGGCACTATATAAATAATCCAATCATCATTTATAATATATGGCCTTTCCGGCGGCCTGCGGCCACCTAGGCCAGAACTGTCATTTTACACCGACCAGCCAATATGAACCCTCAAACAATCTGTCCAGACTTTCCAACTTTCGCATCATACGCAAATAACTTACATTTATTGAGCGCCTTCCACCGAGGTGGGGGGTCGGGGTCTCACGGCTGCTCGAAACACTGGGCTCAGC
Organism: Geotria australis; assembly: GCA_036362915.1. NCBI lineage: Eukaryota > Metazoa > Chordata > Hyperoartia > Petromyzontiformes > Geotriidae > Geotria > Geotria australis. Next base: position 3,552,484 of record JAZEWU010000015.1, read on the forward strand.
TCGCATGCGGCCAGTTGGAAAAAAAAGCTGGATAACCTCCGACTCAACGCGATTCCGTACCTGCTTATCTCCCCGTGGCTTCTTGTGATTGAGCAGCAACTCGACGGCTCCGACCACCTCCTTGCGGATGGCGTGGAGCAGCGCGTCGCCCACGAACACGTTGTTGCTCAGCAGCAGCTCGATGACCTCCAGGTTCTCGTTCTCGATGGCGAGGAGCAGCGCGCTGCGGCCCAGCGGGTCGGTGCAGTTGATGTTGATGTTGAAGTAGATCTGAGCCTCCTCGAGGGCTCGCTTCACGCCCGCGTAGTCCCCCTTGTCGACGGCGCTCAGGTAGAGCTTCTCGGCGGGCGACAGCTCCGCCTCGGCGCGCACGATGCGCAGAGGGATGCGGTCGCGGTAGGGCGTCTGCTCGGTGCGCTTGTAGTAGAGTTGGGCCATGTTCGCTGGCCCGCCTGCGCCGCCGAGCGACGGCCCGGAGAGGGGGATGGAAGGGAACAGAGCCAGCGACGCGAAGGAATCTAACGACACTTGAACGCTTCTGACGCTTCAGATTGCCGGCTGGAATATTGCCAACAGGACATCAGGAAGAAATCCAGATCAAAGCAGGCATATCAACAGAAAACGTCATTGACAAAAAGCACGTCAGAAGAACGCGTTACTCGCTTGGAACTATATCGCGAGTAGGGTGTGTTCTCTGCTATTTTGAGTAAAGCCACATAGGAACAAAGTTCCCCTGCTGTGAAACTACTGCAGACTGTAATTGTCTGTGAAGTGGCCTCAGGCTAGACTTGCACTATAAGGCTGGCACAAATACCAAATGTACTTGTGACTATGGGTCAATCTGTTTTATATAAGTATGAACGTTAGATACACTCTGTTCATATGAACATGTTCATTCATCTCGATATTATGATGGAACCAGTTCCTAAAACTATAGGACAAATTATTAACCGTGTGTAGTGTATTACAATGGTAATTACAGCCGTTTGACATTTACTCTCCGTAGATGTTCTTTTGGGATAGCCGTGTCGAGTGTTCCTTCGCAACGTTTCGCTTCCCACGTTGGAGGCATCATCAGGCGTTTGGAATGGTTTTGCTGAAACGTGCTACCTTATATAGCTGCGATAGGAGGCAAAACGCCGCGAATCTTTTTCTTCTTTGCGATTCTTCGAAGCTCTATGGTCAGCTTCAGAACATCGTTGTCTTTTAGCTCGGCCTCGAAGTGTTTGGTAGAATTCGCAGGCAATACCAAAGTATTACCTGACAGGGATCGCGACGTGAACGCTTCTACCTTGACCCCCACGCCGCGAATAAGAGAGCAGGAACGCTCGAAGGGGATCTTTGTATTTTGCTGTACCGGCCTCCAATGCCGTACATGCGGAATACACATCGAAGGGTTTAAGGGAGGTTATTCAGCACCATGGATAGCTCCCCGTGACACGGCTGCCAACGAGTGCGCGGGAATAAGCCGCCCTTACACGAAGCAGATATGCGAAACGTTTCAGGATGCCTCCCACGTGGGAGACGAAACGTCGCGAAGGAGACACATGGAACACTCGACACGGCTATCCCGAAAGAACAGCGACGGAGAGCAATTCTCATACATCACAGCACTTTGCCAATCCACTGCAGAAGGAAGGCCTGTGCATACTAAATCGTTCAGTGCGGTTGTTTGCCCGTACGAAGCCGCGTTGGTCAAATCGGCTTGGTGAGGGGGAATGCACAGAACCCCTCCAGATACCGCTGGCCGCTGATGTTAGCCATGGCTGTCGCTCAAATTAGGGTCGCTGGAGTCACACCGCTGCACATTACCGTCTGCGATACGGCTTCCCTTGAACCACTCACTCATCGCGGAAGACTATTTTGGCTTTGTACTGATGGAGGATTTCATGGGTCGATTAATGATGGTCGCTCTTCAGAGCTCTTCTTTCGGGATAGCCGTGTCGAGCGATCTCCCTTTTTACCTCGCGGCGTATCGCCTACCACCTGATGATGCTTCCAACGTGGGAGGCGATACGTTGCGAGGGAGAGAGTGAGATCGCTCGACATGGCTATCCCGAAAGAACAGCTCTGAAAAGCAACCATTATTCTGGTTTTGCCAAACGCAACGGTTAATCTAAGTGTGATGAATGTCGGTGATGCAGTCACCGTGAAGGCTTGATGTTGCTAATTGAATAACACTTACCACTTTATCTGTAATCAAAGTCCACTAGATTATCTCCGTCAATATCAATGCCAAGATGAATAATGTAAATGATACAATTACTCTACTGCCGTGCTGGTTCAGTATCGATGTTGTTTATGTTCATGCCCTGAAGGATTTCATGCTCACCTATAAATTAACGCCAGTGCCGAGCACAGATTTGAGAATCTGTAATCAATTGCACGTGTTGGCGAACCGGGTTTGATTATGAATATTTTTAAACAGCAATTTATATACGGGGCTCTGAAAGGGTTGTCGTATATCAGTCTCATTGAATTGCTGCCACACACCGCGGCAAATGCAATTGCCCCAGGATGTAATGAAACCTACTTAGCAACATAAGAAGGATGTTCATCCCAGGAGACGCTACGTCTGCATGAAACACTAATCACGAGACGACATCCTATCGCCGTGTTTTACTTTGATGCGGTTACGCGTTTTTTTTTTATGAGAATGAACGACGCAAACAGGTCGCCTTAAATAACCGGACTAGTGTTTATATTACAGGGCCACGCGTGTTGTTAATCACGGCGTATCTGTAAAAATAACCTTGAGTTGGAGCGCTCGAAAAAGGTATCTTGCAGTTGCCTAATTCGCTTTCTGACAGGAAATAAATTGTTCGGTAATAAAATTACTCCGCGTTAAATTATCGACGCGTCGCAGTTTGAGACGCGATCCTACACCATCATGGCGAATGGCGATCATCACGTCTTTGGAGTGCCAGACTAAATGTGTTACGTTCTACATGACCCCAATTGTATGGCTTACAAGTGTCGGGATCTAACAAAATACGGACAAATATCATCGCATGTAAATTTCTGCAATTTAAAGTTCTGTACATGTACGGTGCAGCGTTTTTCTCTCAATCCACTGCTGGATAATTAATAAGAATAATGATAATGATTTAACGATATTAAAAACGCCTTATCGAAAGCTCTCAAGGCGCTGTATAAAACAATACATTCAAACAGTGACCAGAATAATGCATAACCAATAAAGTAAAAAATAACTATAAAGAATACAAAAACAGTATCGAAATATGATGAGGCACACTAGGCCCCGGTTAACTCCCACAACAACAAACACTCGCTAATTAATTGTCCGATAACATCATAATAGTAAGGAAGCAGTGCTTGGCGGGTTGGCTCCGGCTAACCGCCTAGCTCACTCCCCTCCCCCCCCCTCTCTGCATTCTCCTCGCGCTAATAATAAATTACTCCATATTTTGAGGACCAACAGGGTTCAGGCTGCAAGTAAAGGCGACGTTTCGCCTCACACGCCTGATGATGCTTCCAACGTGGGAGGCGAAACGTCTCGAGAGAGAGGGAGAGCACTCGACACGGCTATCCCGAAAGAACAGCTCTGAATCCCACCTGCTGAAGACTTCCCTCCTGGCTCAGATGCACCATGGATT
>JAZEWU010000015.1:3562998-3590564 GCA_036362915.1 Geotria australis
TTGTGTTTTTTAGTATAACCAGCTCGCCAGGGTTTTATTGTCCACGCCGACTCGTTGTATCCGTGCATAGGCACTCTTCTGTCGGTGACTGTAAATCTTTACCCTTTCGTACTGCAACAGCGTTCCACTGTGTCTAGTTACCTTAAATCAATGTTTCCCCGAAAGGTGATGATGCTATTACTGACACTTTCAGGGGTTATTTGTATTCATATCAACCGCTTCTGGAAACAGGCAATGTAACTGCGAGTCGGGTGGCTATAAATACCATAGCAAACGGCAGGTAATAATGTCTAATTGTGTCGCTTGGAAAAGCACACGGCTATCTGTGATCGTTGTTTAAACGACTATGTATTTATTTAGCCTAGGAAACTTTTGGCAAAAGCGGAACGTTTCCTGGTGTTCAGAACATGTGATCTTGGTAGGACTCATACAGCATGTCTCACCTCATCTAATTTTCAAAAACCGCTTAATCTTGTAAAGGGTCTCAGTGAGCCGGAGCCTATCCCAGCAGACACGGGCGCAAGACAGGGCTATACCCAGGATGGAACTATAATTTATAACGCGCGCATATTCATTCAAATTTGAAGGTGTTCATTCGAAGAGAGAACGACTCAAAGGCGCGAGGTAACCTGCAAAGAGGTCGAGTGAAGCCACTCGGTTAGCCGTCGCCACTGTGTCCTGTATATTATGATGTATATTATTCTGGATTAAAGTTCTCCCCATTACCAACGGCCCCTGGGTGCCACACCAATGCCAGTCTAGGTCACCAACCTCCCTCGAACATTTACACGTGTCTTACCCATCACAGCCAGTTATTTATGATTACATCCACGACAGCATGTTGTCAGATTCCGACTTGCTTCAATGATATTTCTATAATTTTTAAAACGCACGTGTAGTCAAAGGCCAGAATCTTATCTCCGCGTTGCTTTGTTGAATTCCAAGTCAATTGTCCCGTACAGTGGCAAAGACATTACTCCTGTCTCAAACATCCATCTGTTGATCTTTCTAATCTTACAAAGAGGTTTTTGTAGTTCATCAAAAGCAGTGCTTCTAACGCTGTACGCCTCTTGACCTCTATTTCATAATACCCCGTGTTATCCACTTCACTACATAGGCACACAAAGCCCTCCCGTGTCCACATCCTCACATCCAGCTGATTCAGTAATAACGCTCCATGAGACCCATCTCTCAGCACTGCCACCAACTGTATCCTCGTGTTGCACGTGTTGAAATAATAATACTAATATTAGTTTCAAAAGAGAAATTATTCTGGTGGAATATAAATTGCAGAACGCAAGCTATCATGTTAGGACTCTTCATATTCAGCAGGCAAGTAATTTAACATCGCGCTTCGAAGAATCGCAAAGAAGAAGAAGCAGGCAAGTCTAAAACTCAAAAAGCTAATTCAATTTTCCAAGAATATTGGGAGCAATGTCATAAGCCTGCACATGTTTTAATCGTGTAATGCTGTGTGGCACCAGAGTTTGCACAGGCGGGCAGCTCATCACAAGTTAACACACGACACTTGCTGGTCATGTTTGTAATGAAGCACTGTAAATGCAGACATGCAGTTGCATTATAAAGGCTTATCCTCTTCTGCACATGAGGCTAGCCATATAAACACTACCATCGCAAGTGAATCTTTTAATTGGCACGTGGTATTTGTGACAATTGCTACCGTAGCATGCTTTCCCTGGCTACAGAGCCTGCTCTGTAAGAGAAAACAGCCTGTGATGCTCTACAGCAGGGGTTCTCAACTTTTTGCACCTCAAGGCCCTTTTGGCCCATTTGGGTCCCGTCTCCAAGCGACCCATCGGTGGCGCTCGCGGCCCACTGATGGGTCGCGAGCCACCAGTTGACAATGGCTGCTTTACGGCACTGTGGGGTGTTTGAAGGTCAGAAGGCCTGAGGATGCCTCCAACGTGGGAGGTAAAACGTCACGAAGGAAATAGGAGCGCTATCCCGAAAAAACAGCTTCGGACGGCAATTCTGATATTTCGAACCGTGAAAACCTACATCGGTACACTGTAAGGTGTTTTCAATGCGACTATTTTACACATTCGCCAATAACAATGTGACTTTATAAGGAAGGATGTATTATTGGCAAGGTTTCAAGCAATGGGCCCTCTTCACCACACATGAAACATCGCCAAATCATGTGTTGAATGCAAACCTGGTGAGCAAGCTTTGACCAGTCTTTTCCGGAATATGTTCAAACACCGGTGGAATTTGTGGTAGGCAAACATAGGCAATACCTGCCAAATATAGTGCGACGATTTTTTAGTTAACTTGCTAACTCGCAAAACAAAGCCATATTCCAATGAACAGAACTCTTGAAATTGTATTTGCATACAGTATTTGTTGTTGTTGCGTGAAACAGCCCTGTATTATTTTATGCTATACCAGTGAAATGCACATGTTCGTCGGAGGAAGATGAAAATGGCTTGGCCAAGGCAGAATGTAAAATGCTGCCAATTTTATGAAGAGTACCATGGGACCGTTAGGCTACACAAGCAAGCAGATGGCATGCTTTTTGGACTTTTGCCCACAAGGCATTATCTGTGGGGGAGCATAATTGGAGACTAAAAGCCAACTCGGAACTATCAGACTGCCACGACAAAATGCGGTCCAACCATTTTTGCCAAATGGCAGGGACATGGCAGATGGGTTCTGAATATGCACAAATATTTATTTGTAGTCTTGACAATATTTTAAAAGTTCACCATTGGGAGAATATGCTGTGCTGCTGTATCAACTCTCCGGCATGCGTGAAAAATTGCCAATTAAAAAAAAAATTGAATGAGATTGCCCACTGTGATTAGTCGGCATTGGCCTGAAAAACTGACGAATTTCCATACGGTTATTTTAAAACACGGCTGTTAAATTGATTAAATGTTTGAACTGTGTGGAATATTCGTATCTGCATAAAATATTCTGTTCCCTTGCTCGAACAACTTTGCCATCATTGAAATCACATTAAAATATGTAAAGTAGTCCCGAAAAAGATTCTGTAGAAATATATCATCTAGTTTGATTATATTAGAGTTTATTTGTTTACATCGACGTTTAATTGAAGCACGACTTTAACTTCTTGGGTAAATTTGTCATTTTGTCATTTTTACCTGACGAGTAAGCTTTGTCTTATTACGTCACTGACGCTATGTTAGAAACAAACTAATAATAATACAATTTATAACAAAAATGGTGGTATATTGTAGGTGAGAGTTCAAACAGAGTAAGCCGAGGTGTGGCAGATGTAACGCTACCCATGGTACCCTTTCATACAACCTGCCGGTTCTGCTATAAGATATGGCATGGTGACATTATTTCTTCAACAAAAGGTAGCTTTTGTAGTCAGGGCAATTTATTGTCAAGCAGAATAGACGGAATCATTTAGATCTTATTATTGAGGTTCGGTTCCTCAAGCCATTTTGGAAGGCGACAAGGTGTTTTATATACTGGGCATTGGCAAGAGAAAATTGCCTTTCTAATCTGTGATCTGGCTGGGATTGTAATGCTGGACACTAACCATTGCACAATCACTCACTCCCCCCAACCCCACCTCCAGTGCATGTTTTTGAAAATATGAGAGCAAAATTAATGCTAAACTAAAATAAAACAGTTGTTGGAGCGACACAAACTGAAATTAGGCGAATACGTACAGTATATCAATGTCAATTATTGAAGGCAGATTGGGATCAAGATATTTACTGTAAACGAAGAGGTCAACAGAAACATGGACATTGACGAATGAAAGGAACGAAACATTTGACCTGGACACAGAAGAAAGGAAAAAAATACTAAAAATATCAATCAATAACACCACCTTAAAAGAAAACGTATATATATAAAATAACGGACATTTTGAGCAATGACCTTTCTTTAAAGAACACGATTGCTGTGAAGGACCATTGGCATTAACGTTGCGGATTAAGTATCTATGTTTCTTCTACGGCAGTGTTAATGATGAATGCGTCGGGTTGCTGTATTTGCTAATTGTGCTTGTGCACCGCTCCAATGCAGCAGCAGCATCAGCCGCATCGCCTAATTATCTTCAAGAAGAATGGAGATGCGCATGCTTGGAATTACACTGAAATACAGAAATAGCAAGACATAGATCAGAGAGTAAGTGCAACATCCAGACATCGTATTCACTGTTAAGTTAATTAAGCGTGCTCGGCCAGGACGCATCACCACAATGGCGTCCCATCCTGGGTATAGCCATGCCTTGCGCCCTGTGTCTGCCGGGATAGGCTCTGGCTCACCGCAACCCTGCACAGGATTAAGCTGTTGCTGACAATGATGATGAAGATGAGAATAGCTCGATTTAACACAAAGGGATTTTACTGCTGGGCAATTTCTTCCCGGAGGCGGCGGTGCGGATATGATGAGCGGTGGGGTGCTTTTCACAACTCTTCGACCTGCAGAGCCTTTACAAGGTCTCCGCGGGCTGCAAATGGCGTGACAAAAGGGGCTTCCTATGTAGGCTAATCGTTGCGACACATTTTGAATTAGCACGCGGCCTACCCCTTCTCTTGTGTCGAGAAAAAGCTCGCGCGGTGCGTTTTCTGAAAATAAATCACGCGTCGATATAACGCGATGCACGCAGCGAAAAATCGCATTCATTTTCAGGAATGGTGATTACATTGATATTGTGTAATTAATTACTCGGCCATAGGCATGTTTGATGGGTTTTTTTCCGATTCTACATTGGGGTCTCTTTTAAAATTATGGACGGGAAAAGATACCGGCATGCTTAGTGGGATAATTCAGAAACATCACTTGAACAAGGAAGCCACTTTTTTTGCTGAATTCCTTCTTACAATTATTGCCCCTTATTGCATTGCATGTGAGTGTTTCACACAAAGACAAAGATTCCCCGTGTAGCTTCAACATACAGTAGGGTCAAGTGCTGTCAGCGAGCAGCACCTATGAAGAAACGCACGGCACACGAGGGGGGTGGGTGGCCGGCCCCACGCTCGGCCGCCTTTGTCTCCCTAGTGGCGATGTCTACACACAGCACCAGGCGCATACACCTCAGTTGCCTCGATGGATTCACCCCGACCTACTTCCCCCGATCAGGTATAACGCCCCCCCCCCCTCAAGCGTAGGTCATTCCAGCAATGACGGTCTTCTGTCAAAGCACCCAGTCGATCGTCACTTAGTGTGGGGGGCGGCAGGTCGCTCCTTCTCCTCTGGTGCACCACCCCCAAGGGTCTGGAACTCCCTCTCATCGTCCATCAATCCTCTCAACCCCTCTACACCCCAAGTCTAATCTTAAGATCTGCCTTTTCTCTCCACCCCATGACAGTCTCGTTTCTTTACATAAAAAATAAGGCAAATATATATCCTGCTGCAGCTTTACCCAGCTCAATGCTTTTCAAAGCTGTTATTTTGGGATGGCCGTGTCGAGGCCGAACGTCGCGAAGTAGGGAGCAGGAGCGCTCGACATGGCTATCCCGAAAGAACAGCTTCGAAAAGCAATTCTGAAATGTGTACGCCTCGTTGTTCGCTGTGATGCACCTGCCGCGGCGTTTTTTTTTATTTTGCAATGTCTGGAGACTCAGTTTCATTTACGCGCTCCGTAAATCCAAATGTTATTGTACCGTTCTTAATCTCATCAGGAGCCGCAAACCGCACTTCTAACGTCGCGGAATCAAACGCACGCACCATCACACTTGTCCGCGTTTAAACCGCCTATGCACACACCCGGCAATAAAACATTCACGACAGCAGCGTGGTGTTTTTGTTCTCTCTGGGTTTGGTATTCGCGGTGGGGTTTTGTTGCGTTTCAGCACGAATGACAGACATCCCGTCCCCCGGGTCGGGTTGAAGCGGTGAAAGGTTGGGCAGCGGCCACGTCACGGTGGAACTTTGCCTGCCCACGTGTCTCCACTGCTCCTGCCGTTTCATCCATCCATCCAATCATACATTTAGTTTGTTGGAAAATGGGTAAAACTGATATTTCATGAGGAGTGGTTGAACTTTCCACGGCTGGAAGCTGTTGAAACGCGGTGAATCGAAATCGGAGCTCATTAAGCGATTATACAGCTGTGCGCCGTTTCTTTGAAAAGGATGGGAGTTATCCGACGAAATGGATTCGCCGTTTTATTTGGTGTAAAATGAATTACATTCTACGTTCGGGCAAAGGCTCATGAATAATACAGCTTTGGTTGTGATTCGCATGCTGGGTATTGCATTATTAGCAAGGTATGCAAAGTAGAAGTGGAAGAGACTGTGATTTCTTCACGGTCATTTAGCATTCATGTTGCTTTTATCGTGGACACTGTGATTGTTAAAATCATATTAAAGGGCCGGCGTAGTTATTGAATGCTCGCTGGGAGAATTCCATCATTTTAATAGTTACTCCATCCATCCATTTTCAGAAACCGCTTAATCCTGTACAGGGCCGTGGTGAGCCGGAGCCTATCCCAGCAGACACAGCGCACAAGGCAGGGCTATTCCCAGGATGGGACGCGAGTCCATCATAGGGCACCGGGGGAAATGTAGTCCGCAGGCCGATTAACCTATACAGCAGCATATCTTTGGAATGTGGGAGGAAACCGGAGTGCCCGGCAAAACCCACGCGGACACGGGGGGAACATACAAATCTGCACAGAAAGGCATCCGAGCCGAGATTCGAACCCGGGTTTCTTGCTGTGAGGCGGCAGCGCTACTCACCGCGCCACCGTGCCACCCACGTTAAAAATCAGAGGTCGCAAATCAGCAGATCCAACGTAGAACATGGTGCAAACAATAGAACAACAACAAGCAAAGCATAGCCTAGATAAACAGCAAGACATCAATCCACTCAACATTCAGATCATTGCATAGTTATGGCTCATATCTTGAGTCACTCTATTTTCGGCAGCATGGTGTGAGACACTGATGTCCCATTAGCAGGATGCTTCACGCGGCAATGTTGGCGGTAATGGGTAAGAGCTGCATACCCACAAACATGAACGGAATATGCTCCGGGACACATCCAGAGCTTGGAAGCTCGTTGAGTTGTTTTCTGCTGTAATAATAAACATCTTTACGTCTGTCTAAAACACCACAACTGGAGCAGCCACGGGGAAAAAAATACCATTTTTTTTTATTCGTTACAATTAGTAATCACCAAATGCAACACAAATTGGCACCGGGGGCAATTTAGTCCGCAAGCCAATCTCCGCTGTAACCCAGCTTTATTTATATATTTATATGGCCGCATGGCAATGCTTTGCAGACACGAGGCTCACAATTGTGCCCCTCGGAGATCGGCTGCTGTCCACCTATTGAGGGGACCCTGGCAGGGCAAATGAGAAATGTCACTGCATTAGCCACACGTTAACGGAGGGGACAACGCGCCCGGCCGAGGGCAGGCGCCGCTGACAGATGTTCTCTGGCCTTGGATTCCAATAATCCTTTGCCGTGTGGTTTTGCCATATCCTGTTCCCGTGGCCTGTGATCTATTGAATTCCCCTCTCGTGTGTTTAATTTCAAATTGGGCCATTTGAATAACCCATTTATGCAAGTACATCTACTCGAAACGTATACACTGCGGTAGTTTCAAAGGTCGTCCTTTAAGACAGCTGAGGTCAATGCCACCCTGAGACAGGGCCTCGGGGGGTCAGGGTGCCGTGCTTTAGAGCGGAAAATGTAAGTACTGTACGGATTTTATCAGTTTATGTTTATTTATTTTAGAGCGTTTCGCTTCTTTGGCTTCTCAGCTGCGTCGATTGTTGCGTGAAAAGTGCATCAAGAAACCATCTGCGGCTAAACGGTCTGGGAGATGTGTGACGTATCTACCTGGATTGTCAACATCAAGTACAGTGCTTGCGACGCATTCGCTTGGGCCTCAACTCATACACGTGACCCGATCACAAAGTTGGAGGCACCCTCACCGACACCCTAATCCCAATCACCGGCTTTAACCCCAAAGAAACAGTACACTTTACCAAATCCCTCTTGTTTTCGCTCTTGTGATAGATGCAATCTGCTGTTGATCAATACGTCCTCAACAGCATATGCTTGTTGCTAGCCTCATATTTTACTGATTGAAGTAAAAAGTAAAAATGTAAAGGTGTTTGCCGAAATGGTTTGCTCCATTTCATCCATTATCAGTGTCGGGTAAATCATGTATAGCCAGAGTCTAACCGAGCAGACACAGGGCATAAGGCAGGGATATACCCCTAATAGGACATCAGTCTATCCCATGGCGCTGGGGGCAATTTAGTCATTAGGCCAACTAACCAAGGCAGCAGCAGCAGCGTGTCTTTGGACTGTGAGAGTAAACTGGGAGTAAATTGGGGAGTCAATTAGGGAAAACCCACGCGGCCACTCAAACGCCACACAGAAGGGCACGCGAGCCGGGGAAGCGAACCCAGATTTTCTTGCTGTCAGGCGGCAGCGCTATTCACTGCACCCACGTACCGCCCACTCATCGCAGTCTGTTGGAAACTAAAGTTGCAGCCGTGTGCCTGCATTGTATTCTGTAGGTGGGAAAATTCCAATTACAGGGAGCCTCACGCGATAGCATCTGAGCGGTGGGAGGGCAGTGTGCTTGAGGAAGGGGGGGGGTGGCACATTTCAGGCGGTTTAACGCGACCAGATTTCACTCCGCACGCTTCGGCGATCCTAGTGTTCGGCGAACAGCCGCCGAACCTTGCCGTAATCGGTTACTACGATAAGTAATTAAGCGTTGGCGATAGACAAACATATCGAGATCATTATGATTGCACGAATGTTCAATTTTGCGGATTTCAACCGCGGTTTAATTTCACCCGCTTAACGCGTCTAATCGTGGAGAGAAGATAGCGGAACGTTGCGCTCTGCGTTATCGTTCATTATCACGAGCGTCAGTGGCGGATTAACGCGCGGCTTATTGGCTGCTGCCCGTAGCTTCAGATTGTAAAATACACCAACTCAAAAATATAACCACCTATAGGTAAACCGGTAATACTAGAGGTAAATTGGTGATTAATGCCAGAGCGTACCTGTGTGTATGACTATAATGAAAATGTTTTGTTTGTTGTAAGTTTGATCGAGCTTTACAAATCGCGTTTTGTGTTTACAAACCAGAACTGAAATTACCGATGTGAGTAACAGTGGAGTGTTTGGCATTCGGTGTGGTTGGTGGTAAAACGGTCAAGGGGAGGAATGGAATATACAACCTACAAGTTGTCCGTCCCTTTCCAACTTAATAGGGGCCAGATTAGCATATCCGTTGTCAACTAATTTTAAGGGTCTTCGTGGAAGGTCCTTCCACGAGAGCCAATGATACGTGTCGGTATGGTGCAGGGTCCCTTTAAGAGGTGGAATGGAACTAATTGGAAGTGCGTGCGGTGAGTCTGGATGATGATGAGTACTTATTGATAATGAGTCAGGTGTAGGGGCAGGGATGATGAGTAGTAGGTGGAAGCGTGCTGATTGCAGTGAGGGTAAAAGGCGGCGCGTGAACAGCGGCGTTCAGTCTCGAGTCCAGTGGAAATTCTGCTCGGTTGGTGGCGGAGTGTGGTTTCGCGCTGTTTGAGTATTAGCAACAGAACTGGCGTCCGATTAAACAACCGCGTCTGTCGGGTCCTCGGAACTTTCCAACATCATTACAGCCCCAGAGGTACACACAGAGAGGGCATCGCTGAGCTTTGGCAACTACCACCAAAGGGTTTTTACTTACCAAGGATTGCCCTCTTCGCACCACTCCAAAATAATTGTACAATTTCCACGTGCACTGTTGTGTCCGCACTGCTCTAGTGTGCTCGCTCTCTCTCTCCCAGTTCTTTACTGAGCATCGTGACCTTGTGTAGCCTGCGCTGTGGCACGCCGGATACTCGGCCAGGGCTGGAGAGTCTCGTAGGGTGATTACACCGGGTGGCGGCAGGTCGCCCTCTTCCATTACAGCGCCTCGCCATGTGATGCACCGCACCGGGAGCTGATTTTTATTAATCCTGCGGACTCGCAACCTTTAAAACGCACCGCTGATGGTACGGTATTTAAGTTTCCTGTTCCGTGCGGTCTGCAGCTGTGTGCCTCTAGTCCAGCCAGTTGCAATCGGTGGGTCAACACCCATCAGTGGGCTGCCGAGTGGTCCGTGGAGAGCAGATGCAAGTCGCCCCTTGAGATGCAAAAGGTTGAGAACGTCTGCTCTAGTCAAACTTTGACATGGATGTTCGATACGTATTCATGCCTCTTGTTTTAATACTGTAGTGACTGCGTTTATTTTTTTATGTATTTTCTTTAGCGGATGCTTAATACGAAACTTTTGGTACATTTATGAATGTGAAATTTTAAGCATTGTTGATGCGCATTGGCTGGTGCACTGAACGCGGAGACCGGAGTTGAATTCTCAGCCACCGATAACATTCGTGATCAATTATATGCGTCCTATGTTAATAAACAATACAGCGGTATTGTTTATTAACATAGGACTGTACAAACATTCACATATAGACACAGAATGTACTCGATATTTTTACATTAACGAGCAAACATTTGTATTCATCAAAACCGTCCGTGGGGGAAAAAAAATGTGCGCTTTGCATCAGGGCTGCGGGAGACAGATTTGCAAAGATGTGACCTTTGCTGGGCACCCGGGTGTAAAACGTAGCCTTTAATTGGGCGACACGGCTGAAGAGGCTTGAAGTGGGGATGAGACGGTTACAATACTTGCTCCTGGCACTTAGGCATTTTTTTTTTTCCCTTGCAGCGTTTGTCTTAAGACAAGGCTGCACAACTAAACCCCCGTGGGCCAGGTCCCATCCGGCAATACAGTTTGTCCTGCCTGTAACGAAGAATAAAAATCAATGAAACCTCGTGAAAAACTAGGTGGGGTGGCGCGGTGACGCGGTGAGTAGTGCTGCCGTCTCACAGCAAGAAGTTCGCCGGTTCGAAACCCGTATCTGGAGCCTTTTCTGTGTAGAGTTTGTATGTTCTCCCCGTGTCCACGTGGGTCTTCGCCGGGCACTCTGGTTTCCTCCCACAGTCCTGAGACATGCGGCTGCATAGGGTAATTTACCTGCAGGCGAAATTGCCCCCGGTGCCCTGTGATGGACTGGCGTCCGATCCTAAGCATAGCCCTGCCCTGCGCTCTGTGTCTGCCGGGACGGGCTCCGGCTCACCGCGACCCTGTAAAGGATTAAGCTGTTTCTGACAATGGATGGACGAATGATCCGCCTAGCATCTGCGCAAGAGTTGCTTTCATCGCTCCATCTCCTAGGTGGCTCTCCTTCGGGATGCATCCCATTAGCCGGCCTGCCACTACGTCAACTATTATCGATCATTGGCCGCCATCCCTTCTCGCGACACGTCCTGCCCGTGCCCACTTACTTTTCTTCACGGTTTGAATTGAATTACGTCTTTTAACCTGCGGTGCAATAAACACCGAGCCATCACTCCCTCCTTCCCAGATGTAGAGGAAAAAAAAAAAACCCCCACCAAGGTTATCCGTGAGATTGACACCTTGAGAGACGACCGGAACGCATCACCGGAATGCTCCGCCGCGACAAATTACCCCATTGTTGCTGATCGAGGCACCGCGACGTATTATTTATAGCCGGAAAGTGACACAACGGTGACATTTTTGCCACTAGCGAATTTGATCCAACGTCTTTTCAGAACGACCCCCCCCCCCCTTTTGATAATATTAAATGTCTAACACGAACGGACCTGAGGGCAGTTTCACACCTTTGTAAGGACTTCTTGCGACGGGGATTTGTAAAGCCCGGTAACACGGACTGATGAGGGCACAACACCTCGTGCAGTGGCTGTGGAGGACAGGCCAGTGTGGAGAGCTGGCAGCCGAGGCATCAGTTGTTCCCCGCACAGTCATTGTGGCTAAGGGATAGACGATGATTAGGAGGGGTTTTGTCGTCAACACCTTCACACTTACTGCACCTTTTGAGATGTTGTTTCGATGACCGAAGTCGAGGTTACGTACTAACCGTCGTTACTTTGTACTTTGGTTTGTCACGGCTCGATGCATGATAATTGTTTTTCCAAAGCTATTCTTTTGGGATAGCCGTGTCGAGCGCTCCTCCCCTCGTCATCTGCACGATGCTTAACCTCACACGTTGAAGGCAGTCAATATGCCCGAGGACGCCTCTTGCTTTGGAAAGCAATTATCTTCGTTACTTTGATTTTGGTATGGGGGGAGGGATGGTTGACCCTCGTGGGGAATGGTAGCGCCTCGACTGGCTGCAAGGGAGATGATAACTTATTATATACAACACATGTGAAGCTAAATGCATGGATTATAACTCACCAAATCCGGTGCACGTATCGCGAGCTTAAGAATAAATCTCAACATTTAAATCACCGCATAACCATTAACGTAAAGTGTAATGGATTTGTGAGTGGTGTTTGAAAAGGCCTGGCTTAATCACTTGGAATCATTCTCCCTGAAACGTATGTTCAATGAGGCTCAGCCAAAGTGAGAAAACATTGTATTACGTCACCGTGTGCACTCATGTTTATTTGCTTCAGAATCATCGTCAAATGTCGCCGCTTTTATTGTGGTCGCATCCAATATGCTGCATGCACCGTCAAACACAATAACTAAGCAAGGCCCTGTATTAAGTGTGCCAAGAGTCTCACTGAGTAAGTCATGATCATTATCTGACCTGATCTGATCTATCCACGGTCAGATTCATGTCCACTGCTTCCCAGATCACCAGCATCCCGAACGGTCTCGCGATGCGCCAATCCATCGGGCGTCTGCTTATGAGTTGGTCTCATTGCTCCATTTTCCTGGTGGTCGTCCTCACGGGCTTGCACCCTCCTCTGACTGCCACTCGACCAGGTAAAAAAAAAAAACGAATAAATTATTTGGCCGATAACATCATAATATATATAGGAAGCAGTGTGTGGCAATATGGCGCCGGCGAACCGCCTGGCTGCCTCCTCCGCATCTCTGCGCTTTCCTCGCGCCTCTGAGTCGTTCTCTCGTCGAATGCGTACCTTCGACATTGAATGAATATGTGCGCGTTATAAATGCAAAATTATAATCATTAATTATTATTGTCAGTTTTGAGCATCGACCAGCATCCCATTAAGCGACATATTGGTCCAAAGCCAACAGTGTGCTTGCCTAAGTCACCGTGATGTCTAGAATTAGTGTTTTTACTCTGTGGTGCATGCGTTATTCCATTCTGTCTGCCCCTCAAAGCAGGTGGTCTAGGGGACCTCCCCCAGAAAATGTTGAATTTATGAGAACGCATTTCCTGCATTTCTGTGACTTTTGAAATGTAAACCAACCATCCAAATTTAAGACCATACTAGACTAAAAGTGTCCCTCTGGGATTTTAACTCTGGGAACGGCATTTGTGCCCAATTCCACCCGTGGTTGCAATTAAAATGTCGGTGTGTATCGGCTGCCGTGTGGGTCTAGAAAGTGAAAACTGAATAACAAATCGAGCGACAGCCGCAAATGCACGAAGCAAGAGGATGCGTACGTGTGGATCTACGGAGCTTGCAGCTTGCAATCAAATTACATCCTGAAAACAATCGAATGTACTCCGCGAGTAATTTTATAATTTTTGAGACCTGGAAAAGACAGGTTATTTTTAAACACCGTGTGCCGCGTGTCAATGTGTACCGCTGACACGTTATTATTGAGGTCATTGATGCTGGCGGGCTCCACGGGGGAATATCGGTGCTACTCGGCAGAAAAACCCCAAAACAAAGAAACCACAACGTCTGTAGCCAGACCGAACGAGCCATACGCTCTTTGCCATGCAGGGGTCAAGCACTCCGTCAACTGCAGTGCTGCCGGAATTGGTGGAGATCTGTGGCTGTGATGAAAACCAACAAAAACCCCCCTCGATCATCCGGGTAAAGTCGTGGTCACTCTTGCTTACGGTCTCCAACCGTGATGCAGCACTGGCCCCATGCATCGTACTGGGCTCTAGGCAGCTACCGAAGTAAAGTGCGGGCCTGCAATTGGGGTTGCTTGTGCCACTACATGTGAAAGGGCCTCCACTAGAAGGAGCCTTAGAGCTTATGTAGAAAAACCTGGGAGAGGTGGGAGTATCCGCACTCTGACGCGAACTGCCGTTGACAAACTCTGCCGTGTCCCTTTAAAATGCTGTTAATATTGCGCCGGGGAGGTTGAACGGTGACCTCTGGATCGCAAGTCCGGCATGCCAACCGTTTCACCACGGGCAGCATCCCGACCTCTGTTTAATAATAATGATCATAATTTGCATTTTTGCAACGCCTTTCACTCAAAGCTCGCAAAGCCCTGTACAGCACGCAGGCTGTTAAACAATTATACATTCTGCAGGTGGTAAAACTAGTGATTAAATGATATGAAATAAACCCCAACATAGTCCATACGGCTTTAAGGAACAGGCGCGAGTCTCAAGATGTGAGCGAGCCGATGGACTCGGCGGAACTGATCCCCCGTGGAGTGAATCCCACAGCTTGAGGGCAACTCGGGGAGAGTCTGATGGACACCCGTTGAGCGGATATTTAATCCTGGAACTGTATGAATAGCAGGCGGTGCATTTACGAACATTCTTAGGCTCGTCATGCAGCAGTAGGTGGCGGAGTTCGTGTCTTCTTCCATTTTATGTTTGTAAATATATATATTTTTTTTTGAAGCGACGAAACACGATTCAAAGGGCCCGAGGTTACAAACGCATCCACCACTCTGCTTCCTCCTGCCTTACTCCAGAAGCCTCCAACGGTGCTCAGATAATTGAGTATAAAAGCGAGGGCTAAAAATAGGAGTGGAAAGAATGATGCTCCTTAAAATAAACAGTGCCGCCCTGCTTGCTTCTCTGTTTAATAACGCCGAGACACGACCGTGCCCTTTTGTGTGCGTACGGTTGCCCGTTCGGGAGTGTTCGCGTGCGTGCTCATATTTCTGTGTGCTTTGCTACAGCGGCCAAAGCAAACGTCTGAAAGGTTGAACCCAAGCGTAAGCGGCTTTTATCACCGACACGAACGCTGCACCATGCCAAGGCGAACATTTGACGAGCGTGTGATAGTTGTTTAGAACTGTATTAATTTCTCACATCGTAGGTACTGCGGGGTTTTATTTTTGCGGTAAATAATTGTGCAAATTGTGACGGTAATCCAGTGTGAGATGTGATGGGCACCATGCCAGGTTTTGTGACAAATGTGGTCTGGTGTTATTAAATCTCACCAGTAAAAGGTTAATAGTTGAACTGAATTCCAAACTGTGAAATTAGTTATGATGATGGACCTTACTTTGTTCTGTGCGGTGCTTTTTATGATAAATTCAAAGGGTAGGTTTTATGGAAATGTTTATAAATCACATGATGCATATACAGCACCTGCAAAATGCCAAGTAATGCATACACGAGGATAAAGCAATAGATTTGTAATTTACATCACCAAGTCGAATCTCCACAGTGAATCAAAGCAAACACATCATTAATGACCTTTGTGGGAATGTTATACGTGAATACATATATTTTATTACTCCTCTATGACAAAGTAGCTCGGAGAAGGCAGATCGGTAAACAGATTGCTGGCCCATTTCTGCAGATCTCCTTTTGACATCCTCTCGCATACATGCTGTGTTTTCCAGTATCAAACCAAAACACAGATAATCGGTTCAGAATTGGTTAAACACCCCTAGCAAGACTCTCTTCAAAAGGAGTCTTGAGACTCACCAGATACCTTTCTGCCCTAAAGGACTGCTTATTAGAGGAGTGTCATTTGTTTAACTGTGTTGGACTTCAGCAGTGCCCCATTAACACGTTTCAAACATGCAAAGCTCCCATAAGCCTTGAACCGACCGAGTGCATAGTCAGATAGCAACGGTGAATAATTCATCCATCGCTAAAAGTAAATTCTTACACTCATGATCCACGCATGAACTTGTACTTGTAACAAGCATTCGCGTACAGTTTATCCAGATGATGCCTCACATTCTATGCTAATGCTACACGTAAACTCAGGCAACAAAAATGTGCCAACGAGAATATAAATGAGATGGTAAAGAGGCGAGAGGGGGGGAAAAAAAGCATTCTTGAATCACATCACAAGCCGGGGATGACTTGTGACAATTCGTCCACTCTGGGGGGGTACCTGGGGTGAATGACCTCATGTATATCATACACGCTCGATTACGACACGCTCGGGAAAGTAAGCCACACTCCAAACTTGTGCCCGGTGTCGATAATAATACAAAGGAAAAGATTCCCTATATAGCGTTTACCAGACTTGGAGCAGGTGCTGTTTGTTAGTGAGCACACATGAAGGTCTCCGCCACACCCAGTCGCCTTTGTCTCCGTACGGCTGTTATATACACTCACAGCGCTAGCCAGGTACTCGTGTAAGGCCGAGTTGACCTAGGGGAGCCCCCAGGATCGGTTCAAATATTCTCGAGTGTTTTCGTGAGCGGGAATGGAACCCTCGGGTGACCGGGGTCGCGGTGCACTAACCGCTACACCGCGGCGGGGTCACACACTTCTCCACCAGGGAGAAAGTGGGTCTTACAAGCGCGAGTATGTGCTATATATCGCGTCGGGGTGTTTGATTGATTACATTGGCCGACAACGCCAGCTTGGCTATGTCGAGGCCCAGAATATCGTGTGCCATGCTGCAGTGGTCTTTCGAGTTCATCTGAGGGGGGGCTCGGAGAACAGTCTATTTTGGGATGGGCCCCCTATCCATGTGTACACTCCTTGTGAGAGGTGGGGGCACGGTGCGCATTGAGGAGTTCTGCTGCCTCACGGCAAGAAGGACCCGGGTTCGATTCCCGGCTCGAGTGCCTTTCCGTGTGGAGTTTGCATGTTTTCCCCGTGTTCCTCCCACAGTCCAAGACAAGCTGCCTAGGTTGATTGTCCTGACTAAATTGCCCCCGGTGCCTTGAGCTGTAACTTGCTTTCCTCTTCCCGCTGGACAAATGTTAAAAAGCACTATATAGCTCAACGGTTCCTTCCAGCTTAAATAAAGACTGACTGACCAAATAGATACAGGCAAGGGATAGAGATGTAGTGATATAGCAGACGTATTGGCACGAGATGAGACGCGAGAGGCAGACAAGATAGGGATGAGGGATTAATTGGCTGTATGTGTCCATTAAATTGCTATGTCTTGGTAGGCTTTGAGCGTGAGCTGATATCTGATGCACCGATTTAATGAATCTGTGGCCCCGTAAGCTAGTTGGGGACATACACCTTATTAATGATGTTGTGTTCGCCGAGCGCCAACACTACGTGCAGCTGCAGAGCCGGTGAGAGGCTGGCAACATGAAGGAAAGAACAAGTGTGAAGTATGGTGGGTTAGTCCCCTCCAGCTTGGAGCACAGCGAGCGTTCTGGAAGCGCCCACGTTTTTATTTGAATTGAAAAACCACCAGCTGGCCCGTTCATGGGCCCAGCATATCATGGCAAGGGCTTGATATTTTTCATTAAATATTTTCACCCCCCATCCCACAGTGCAGATCCCGATGAAATTAATGACCGATTATCGCACACTCACGGATGCATGTGAACTCTGAGGCCACTGAACAGTATCACCACAAGTGTTAACGTATTAGCTAATAATTGGATAGATTAAAAAATTATAATTAAAATGTCTGCCTAGCTGCAATTGTAGAAAGTGATGGTTTGAAGGGCTGCATATGGTTTTTTTATTCTATGTGGCACATGCTTCTTCAACGTATTACAATCCCACTGTTACACTTTTACACTAACTTTGTCTTTTAGTAATTTATTGGAATTTCTTCACCTGTTTGTCTTGTGCAGCAACACTGTATATTACTGTTCGCCTTATGATGTTGGCTCAAATTGTATCCCTGCTGCGGTAAATGTGTTATATGCATTGCATTACCTTCCGATTTTATTTGTTTACGTTGTATCGCAGTATTCCTGCTTTCAGAGCGTTGCAAATTGACAAGGAAATTGTTCTGCTGTAATAATAAACATCTATCTCAAGGCAAGATCGCCCCTGCCAGTGTTCGTTACTAACAGAATAATGCGCGTTCCTCCCATTGAGAGAATTAATTCAATGGGATGCCGAGAACACGGTGGTTACTTGTATTAGCATTCTGTGAATATGACCCGGGCTGATTATCTATGACGAACGGCTTAATAAATGACCCCGAGCGAGCCAACGTTGCATATCAACTCTGCTGTGCGAGGGTTAATTTCATATCGGCTGATCGAGCCCACCTCAGAGCGATTGTGAACATTCCAATTCTATGAAGGAATAGCCTTCGTATTTGTCATTGCTGTCCCCAGGCGCGCGGTTCATTATCCTGCAAGTGCAGTTCAAATTCTCCTCATTTCTGTTTGCCATTGCAAATGAATTGGTTAAATTGGGGGAAAATAAATAGTATTCTGAACACAGGTGAAGGCCAAGCCCTGCCCGTGGTCTGCGATTTATAAATGTTACTTAATAAAAGCTTGGCGTCTGGTCTCTTGGTGTTGTGCTATAACGTTTTTAGTTTAAAATCGAACAGAGGATTCTGCCGTGGTGTGATTCTGCACACTGAACCTGCCAAACCAGAGGTCGCTGGTTCAATTCCAGCACCAAGCACGGCAGTTCAAATAAATGGTTGGAAGTTTCTCATATCATCCCGCATCTCTGCATAATCAGTCTATGGGTACACCACAGTTCATCGACTGGTCGGTCTCGTGTGGTGTAGTAAGGTTGTGTTGCGCCTCTCACGACAAACAAGACGGTCTGATCAATGTGGTAGATGTTTTCAAAATGCCATTTAGTAAAAGCTCTAGAGTTCCATGTAGAGGGGGCCCATCAGGCAGCAGTGGCACGAGCATGTACAGTGATTGAAAGTAAACGGTTTGATGGTTGCTCTTCAGAGCTGTTCTGTCGGGGTAGCCGTGTCGAGGAAGAGCGCTCGACACGGCTTTCCCAAAAAACAGCTTTGATTTTCTGTCTATTGAAATTAATTATCAAAACGCCCGGTGGCGTTTTAAATATACAGTGTAGGATTGTTTCGATTCTAAAACATTCTTTCATAACATATGTCATTTCGAGTCGTTAATCACTCATTACCGTTACAGCTAGTTTCCGTATTGAGAGTTTCCGTATATCGGGGAAAAACTCTACCGCGTGTTGGCAAAGCACTCGTGTCGGCAGCAGTCATGATCTCGCCACTGCTGGAGGAAGGGCCTACCCAAGCCATCCTGGATCATGAACTCGGCTCATGCTGGCAAATCTCTGCAGCGGACGTTCTCTCTATAATAGAAATGTCTAAATGGCAATAGCCCGCGTTGCATTTGGGAATCACCTCGAACGATCTCCGTTTAAACGTCCGTCTGGTGAGAATGTTGGACGTCGTTATGCCTCGCAAATAAAAGGCGTATGAATACTGCCGCGGGAGTATTACAGTGATATTTTAAGGGAGATGTGTAACTGCCTGTCTTTTCACCAATTTATTTTGGCCCGAAGGATAGGGTGCGTAACATTTCTATCCGAGTGATTTTATGTTTTTACGGCAACTTTTAAATGCGACTGGCAACTGGATGGCCTAACGGAGGGCATGTCTGCAACTGAACTCATTCCGTACGGCCCATGGTATTTCTCTATTGATCAGAACGAGATAGGGCGGTGGCGTTTGGGTTTTTGATCTAGCGTATCGTTCCATGTGCGCTGGAGTGGCGTCAGATGTCAGAAGCTAAGCGTGCTTGAGCCTGGTTAGTGCTTTAATGAGTGGCCACCGTGGACAGACGGGTTGGTAGAGGTTGCTGCGGCGCTATGAGGTGGACAGCAGAGGGCAGTGCAACAAATTCATCCAGTCACTATCGGTACCAGCTTAAGCCTGGAACCTATCCCGGCAGACACAGGGCCCAAGGCAAGGCTTTACCCAAGATGGAACGCCAGTCCGTCGCACAGCACCCGGGGAAATTTAGTCAGTAGGTCAATTAAGGTAGGCAGCACATTTTTAGATTGTGGCAGGAAACCGGAGTACCTTAAGGAAACCCACGCGGACACGGGGGGAGAATACGCAAACTGCACAGACAGCCACCAGAGCCGCGAATCGAACCCCAGGGCCTTCTTACTGTGAGGCGTCAGCGCTACCGTGCCGTCCCAGTGCAAGAAAATCCATTGCAATTCTACGCTGCCATAAAAATAATAATACAAATATTTCTTCATAGTATAAACAGCCTTTCAGGACGTGTCAACCCATGTCTCCGCTCTCCGCTTTCAACATTCAACAACCCACGCTGTGACCGGCATGGTGAATAATGATCACTCAGCCCCCCACGGCGCCCATGTGGCATGGGGGAGCCTATCCAGCAGTGGATTGAGCAGCATCCTGTTCGTGCACGTGCACGTCGTTAAGCCAACAGTAGAGTTGCTTCGTAGAAACTGATCTCGTAACACAGCTGGTGATAGGAACGGCGTGTGCAGGAAACGCACAATAAGGACTAATGCGCGTTCTTTCATTGGCGTCCAATAGCTCTGTTCATTAGCGCGGGGGGCATTAAACAGTAATGACATTGAGGTGGGGACTTAGGGGGGGGGGCACGGTGCCGCAGTGAGCAGCGCTGCCGCCTCACAGCAAGAAGGTCCCAGGTTCGAATCTCGGCTCGGGTTTCTTTCTGCGTGAAGTTTGCATGTTCACCCTGTGTCCGCGTGGGTTTTCGCCGGGCACTCCGGTTTCCTCCCACCTGGTTAAAGAACCCCATTATTCGTTCTTATTGTATTGATTTTATTTGCGGCGTTTGAACCCAGCCGCCGGCTCCACCTGCAATGGCAACACACAGCGGATCATTTGATAAAAATGTTGCCCCGTTTGCGTTTCCTGGCAGAGGACGGGAGGGGAAGGGCTCATTAATGTGTGCAGCGGAAGATAAAGCTTGCGGATTAATGCCGTGGCCTTTCTAATAAAGCGCGCGCTTATGAAACGCGCTTCTGGCCTCGCAATGATAAGCATACCAAGAGTGTGTTTCAGTCGCCTAGTCCCTTACGAAAGCTGGAAGGAACCGTTGAGCTATGTAGCTCTTTTTAATAGTTGTCCAGCCTGGGAGGGGTAAGCAGGTTACAACGTCCCAGGGCACCGGGGGAAATTTAGTCAGGACAATCGGCATCACGGTGCAGAGTTGGGTTGGAACCGGTCGGTATTGAAATATGTGCCTCCATTGTCGTTTGAATGGAAACCATCGGAAAAACATGCCAATAGAGATGATGGACGAGACTGAGTGTTGAAGTTTTGAAGGTCATGACCTGGCATGCTAATGCAGATGCTCAGTCTTGTTTATCATAACATGTGTATAGTGTACAAATGTGGGGTTTTAAGTCTCGATTCATGATGGTTGCCTTGCGCCCTGTTGCTGCCGGGATAGGCTCCGGGTCACCGCGACCCTGTACGGGATTAAGCAGTTTCTGAATATGGATGGATGCTCCACGTGGTCGGAACTTCTCGGTTGTCGATGTTCCTGAAAAAACTTCCCCGCACGTGCAACCAAATGTCGCGTCAAGCTGATCTCGCGCGTCATGTATCACAACCAGATGAATCTGTTGTCATGTGGCTAGCACGATTATGATGTGTTAAATTTCACTGTCAGCGTTTGCCAGCTAATTTAGTTAACCGAAAAGTGGCAACTTTATTCGCACATTGGTCCACATCGTGAATGAAATTCATAGAAATGTGCCATTCATTGAATTATGTCACAAATTCATAACGTCATACATGAAGTACAGTACTTCCTCAGTGTTATATATATCTTGTAGCCCCAGTGTGTATATTTAGTGCAGGGGAAATGTGTAGATTTAAGATAGACGTATAAACCAGGAACTTTACAAAATATACTCATTATGATACTATCGAAACTATCAATGCTGTTATTTCGGGATAGCCGTTTCGAGCGCTCCCTCTCTACATTTCGCGACGTTTCGCTTCCGACGTTTGAGGCATCTTCAGGCGTCCTGAGTTCTGAAGATGCCTCCAACATAGGAAGCGAAACATCGCAAAGAAGAGAGTCCTCGACACAGCTATCCCAAAAGAACAGCTTGGAAAAGCAACTATCATTCATCAATACGTAGATGGATATGGGTTATTCATCTTTAACGAGCTGAAAGACAACGATGTCTAGAGGCTGACCATCGTGCTTCGAAGAATCGCAAAGAAGAAGAACGACGCCTGAAACCAAACCACCATGAATGTGCTCGATTTTATCAAATCCTAACATCTAAGCTGGGATCAGTATGTTTAATTCTCGGATGGGAAACGGCTGGTAATTAAAGGTGTTATAGGCTAGGCTGCAACGTGGCAGCACAGCGAAGGAACATTGGATCCACCTGTGACTAGCTTTGAGTGCCACCCTCACACCTGTGGGGTTTTCACATCAGTTATGAATACATAATAGGTCTAGGCATGCCTCGGTCATTGATACTTTCCTGGCCTCCCATTGGTTGACAGCCTTCGTGACGTTCCAAACCAGCCCACTATATGGTGTACAGAGTATCTTGTATTTATTTTATTTATTCTATATGTTCTCTCGGCTCAGCTGATCGCATCGTCGCAATCTAGCGGTCAGCACAGATCTGGCCTAGGCAACTGCAAGCTGTCTTTAAAAAAAAAAAAATTACAGTAATTGACTTGTCCGCGTGGGTTTTCGCCGGGCACTCCGGTTTCCTCTCACGGTCCAAAGACAGGGCACACCTGGTGCCCTGTGATGGACTGGTATAGCCGTGCCTTGCGCCCTGAGTCTGCCGGAATCGGCTCCGGCTCACCGAAACCCTGTTTGGGATTAAGCGATTTCTAATAATGGATGGATGGACTTGACCAATCAAATCTAGGTGCCATCGTGGGGTTTGCATTGGTGCCTTTCACAACCTTACCTAATGCATTGTATTGGTGTCTCGGTGCTGTTCCGTCTTTAATCGTAATATTACACGATTCAAATTGGCACGGCTTCAGTCGGGAGAAATCAAATACTCGTTCCCTCAATTCATTTATTTCAAGGGTCCTTCCCAGCAACGGTTATCGGACGGCGGCATCGGGTGACGCCGCCCGGCAGATGTCACGTCAAACGCAAGGTGTACAACTCCCATCACACGCTCCGCTTGGTGAATAAATACCACCGTCGCCAACAGCTGCAGCCGCAAGCGCCCACCAGTCTAGTCGCCTTGTGGTTAAACAGATATTCATCTGTCCGTGATAGTGGTGTGTCCCCCCTTACTGCAGCCCATTCGTCCAATTTGCGACACTGGCTCGGATAGAGGTGGCCACAATGCGTGAAACGCGAGTGCTTTTAAGCCTGCTCTCCGGCGGATCGTGTTGCGTGTAATTAGGCTGCCATTATAAGGGAACGGTGAGACGCGGATTCCCTGTGATTCAATGCTCTGCCCATTGTTTCCTCGGTGAGACTCTGCAAAGCGTGGATGAAAACACTCCTCAAAGCGGCTAAAGGGTCCTTACCAGCACAATCCGGGTTTTACATTTACATGCTCTTAAAAGTAATTATCTGTACCGTGTGATGGTGCATTTTTGTTTCAATGGAGAGCGAAGCTGAACCCGGCGACCCGAGTTTGCTTCTCAGCCACGGTTAATGTCAGTGGTGAGTGATATATGAATTGGTCCTGAGTCACAGTTTTCGTTCAATGTCGAAGGTAATTGGACGAGGACAGAACGACTCAGAGGCGCAAGGAAACAGCAGAGGTGGAAGGCAACCTCCGGTTAGCCGACACCAACATGTGCCAGACAGCGCTTCCTATATATTATATATATTTTTTTATTATGGGAGGAAACCGGAGGACCCGGCGGAAACCCATACAGAACAAGGGTGAGCACATATAAACGCCACAAATAAAGATGGCCGAGGCTGGTGTCGTACTGCCTCGGGCAGGAGCTTCTTTCTGAGGCGTGGATTAAAGCAACTTCGCGACCCTGGGGTCGGTGTGGCTACGCCAACCCACTACGACCAGCGTGGTGAAATATGGTCAAACAACTCCCACAACTATCTTGGCATGGGAAGACCATCATCCAACAGTGTGCTGATAAAGCGCTTAACGATTTGCTGTTTATATACAATTTATATACATTTAGATACTAATTTGAATTATTGTGGTGGAGGGGGTTTCGTGTTCCAGGGAACTCCAGAGCTATGTCACCCAGAGTCTAGCCTGTCTGCTAGGGTTTCCCGAGATGAACAGTGCTAGGTTCCAGACAAATTGCGATCCGAAGACCCTCCGACTAAAGGAGGTCGGCGTCAGGAAGGGCATTTGGCCGTAAAATTCTGCTCCAATTCCCCCGAAATTGGGGCCCAACTGGTCAACCTGGACAGCGGCCATTAAAACCAACAAGAACAACATTTGACCGAGTTAAATATCCTCAGCCCTAGTAGCTTCATTGCATTTTGAAATGAAAATCGGATCAATTACAATGTTTACCAAATAAGCAATTACCGTTAAGCAGTAAAGGCTGCACTCAGTTAATTCCGAGATAGACTCGCAAGAAAACAAATGATGCCGAATGAAACGAGAACTCCCTTCTCAGTTCAAAGTGATGGCCAGACAAGGGGGATATGGATGGAGCCTCGATAATGGGATTAATTCAGCGCAGAGGCTGTGATGGCTGCATGGCAGGCGCCCCCGAAACAGGATTTACAGCGAGCGTTTAAATGTTTTCCGAGCAGCGCCTACATTTACGTTTATAAGTAAATCTGGTTAGCTGGCCATTAACCTCTGTCCACCCGCAAAGGTTAATCCAATTGGCGAGCACGGATCGCACCGTCTCAATGAACTAACGTTCTACAGCTTGCAGAAAGCACGCAGGTGCTGTTTGTGTATACAATGGTGTATATTTATATATGGAAACTTTGCGTACTGTATCTATCTAAGGGGCGGCACGGTGGCGCTTGAGTCGCGCTGCCGCCTCACAGCAAGAAGAACCTAGGATCGACTCCCGGCTTGGGTATCTTTCTGTGTGGAGTTTGCATGTTCTCCCCGTGTCCGAGTGGGTTTTCGCCGGGTACTCCGGTTTCTACACACAGTCCAACGACACGCTGCCTAGGTTAAGTGTCCTGACTACATTTCCCCCGGTGCCCTGTGATGTTCTAAATTCCTTACCCCTCCCCGCTGACAATTGTGAAAAAGAGCTACATAGTTCAACGGTTCCTTCCAGCTTAAATGAAAACTGAGTGACTGGTGCACGTTTTGATGGTTGGGTTACTTTAGGAATATACATATGTATCCTATCACTGCAGCGTTGGGTATTGTGATCGCGTTATGCAGCTCTTCGGTGTGTTTCGCTTCGACCACATGTCGGTTGGCTTGGTGTCCAACGTTTCGCTCCATTCGCTGGGAGCTTCTTCAATTTGCTTTCTGAAATAAGAACCTCTAAACATCCTGCTGAACAACCCTAACCCTAAGCACATCTGAAGCACTTTTATTATTATTATTGCAATTTTTATTGTTGTATCATCAGCACTTTAAACGGCACATTTTATTGAATGAAGAAATACTTGGCAGGATTAAACAATATTCACGATTAATTGTGTATTTTTTATGTTGGTAATTCGGTGATAAAACAGAGCAATTTGCATCCCCGTGCAAAAGCTCAGCAGAATAGCAGCGTATGCTATCTTAATTATCAAAACACATCCCCTACAAAGGTATGGTTCTGCGTTTAATTAAAACGTATCAGGACTGCCAATTGAATCGATTGAACAAAGAGCAATAGGGAAGGAAACTCCACAGCTTTGGGAATGATCGATTCGAAACATCCCGTGTAGAGGGTGCTGAGAAGGCGAGGCAGCAGGAACAAGTACAATCTAGCCAAGTGGAAATGCTGGACGACGACATTCAGCAGCGGCAGGGAGGAGCAGTGGTAACACCGGCGCCTCACAGAAAGAACGTCCTGCCCGAGGCGGTTCAATACCTGCCTCGGGCGCCTTTTTGTGTGGAGTTTGTGTGTTCTCACCCTCGGACCCTTTTTCTTGGGTTTTCTTGTGGGTTTTCCGGTTTCCTCCCACAAAAAAACCCACTCACTGACTAATTTGTCGATAATATCGTAGTACTGTATATGTTGGCAGGCGAAACGTGGCGAGAGAGCGAGAGAGAGAGAGCTCGACACGGCTATCCCGAAAGAACAGCTTTCAAAGAGCAGCCATCAACGTAGTATGTGACACAGTGTCTCTGTGGTTTTCTCGCGCCCCATCATATGTTGTATGAGGTCTGACTTGTCGCTCCATGAGCGAACTGAATTTGGTCACGGCGGTTACCTGATTATACTTCACCGCATTGGGCAAGGCATGTTGATAAAGGCAAGGACCTCCTCTGCCTGAAGATGCTCGCAACACGTGGAGCGATTCGTCGGGCATGATGCCAAACACGCGTGACACAACCCGAAAACACATTGTAAATCTAAGCAGCGCGACCGCGAAAACCTGCGCATAAGCGGCATAGATACAGATGTTTGTTATTACGGCAGAAAATAGCCAGTGAGCTTGCAAGCTCTGGAAGCAGGATTCCTGCGACACAAGAAACGTGCGATTTAAGATGCAGAGTTTATAGCTGACTGAAGTCAAATCCAAGGCCACTGTTGTGCCAAATCACACTCAATAATCTGCAACGAGGGACCTTTTACCAGCAAAATCAGCTGTGTAAGCAAAAGCACGACACATGACTCGCTTTCCCAGAAAAATAATTGTCACAAAAGTTTCGAAGCAATTGCAAATAAGTGAAATTGGTTTTAGCGCACACAATCGTAAAGTGATTTTATAGCCGATCCTAGACGGCGCAATCGATGTACAAGTGACAGCAGGGCAATGTGTGATAATGCAGCTTGGGTGAAACAACACACCCAGGGACACAAACGGACTGAACGTAGGCAGAAAACAATACAGGTATTTTGATGGCTAGAACACACGAAGCAAAAAAAATGGTAAAAGTTACGTAAGTTATTTCGACACAGCACTATATGTATAACAAAGAAGACAATCGTTACACGTTTTTCCATCCTCGGTAAAAAATCACCCACGGTGTGTCATCCTCTCGTTGCGCTTAACCAATTGGATTTGGGATTCCGGCGGGCGATATGTCATGCAGTAAAACTGCCGTGATCCCATCACGATATTGACTTCTCATTCCATCTGAGCAGAATTGATCCCTTGTGGATTTGCCGGCCTGCAATGTGAGGATCGCGCGTTCGTCGGCTTGTGGCCACTTCAAGAAAATCCCGTAAGAGCGAAACTATAAACTTGAGACATTTCCCGGACTTAGATACGGATTATCCATCAGTGCCGTGTGTGACCGGGCATTAACAAGCAATCGCTTGAGAAGGCGGAAATAAAGAATGCTGATCATCACACTGACTCACGCTGTCTGGGGTTTCTCTTACGCATTGCTGAGTAGCAAAACGCATTGTTTAGCCGGACGGGGACTCCTAGAGAACTGGGGGGGATGTTATAATTCCTGTGCAGAGTAATCTTTTGTAGCCATGCATTTTTAGTCAAGTGTCATCATTCTTATAAAGGACATGGTTTTCGTCTGTTTTTATTGGTAGTCTTGAGTGAGAATCGCTCCATAGCTGCTCTCCTGGGATAGCCGCGGCGAGTATTCCTGAAGCGCCTGATGACGCCTCCAACGTGGGAGGTGAAAGGTCGCAAAGGAGAGAGACTAAACACTAGACACGGC
>JAZEWU010000015.1:3590666-3604797 GCA_036362915.1 Geotria australis
CAACACCATCATTGAGGTGTAGAACTTCAACCTTTCCCTGGTGGAATTAGCCTCAATTAGTTCCTTCTCATCCAGTGGTGAAGTTTACCATTCATTTAACTCGGTGTTGTTGGCTGATGCCGCGCTACGTTGTGGGCAGCAATGGGCAGCTCAGCAACAGCCATCTGTGTTTCCTGCAGCACGGTGGAGCAGTGAGTAGCGTTCCCGCTACTCAGGTGCCTTTCTGCGTTGAGATTGCATCTTATCCCAGAGTCCGCGTGGGTTTTCGCCGGGTACTTCGATTTTCTGCCAGAGTTCAAAGACATTTAGCTGCCAAGGTTAACTGGCATGCTGACTAAATCGCCCTTGGTGCCGCGCGATATACTGGCGTCTGATCCTGGGTATACTCCAAGGCACGATTCACAAACCAGCCAGCGTGCTGAGATGCGATCATATGAGACCCCAGAGCCAGCACGGCAACGAGGAGAATGATGACAGGCTTCTGCATATATAACTCCAATAGTAGCAGAAAAGTATAGCAATTACATGTCAAACTTAGAAACAAATGTTGGTGCCTTAAGTTACACTTTCCAGTTTTCTACAATCTTTTATTTCATCACTTCACTGTGCAAGAGAGTTTTGACAAGGTGCCTGAAATCTTCACTGCGAGCCGTGTTGTATAATACAAATGTCAGGCTTCTTCACACCGTGTGTCATCTGCTCACTTGCCCCCATCGGCGTTGCGAGTTCACCTTGTGAGTGTGCCTGGGTAGGTTTTAAAATTTCACTGGCGGAGTTTAATGCGATGGCGTGATGCGCTCTCCTGTTCCACGAAATAATGTACACGGAGCCGTGAGTCCGTAGCAGCTCGCTACTGATGGCTATCTCGCCGTGCGCACGTTAATCTCGATGTTGCCACGGCTTCCTTCCTTTTCACACATCCTGTTCGGTTCTTCTTGGAACTTGATCCTGAGTGGCAAGGTTTTTCCAGTTTTTGGTCGACTTCAACACAAGCAGTGTGCAGTTTGTAATCGTTGCTGTATTTAGATATTTTGCATTGTCATATTATGTGCAGCACGCTGTTTAGTTATGTGTTGTATTCTCGTCATCATCATCATCATCATTGTCAGAAACCGCTTCATCCTGTAACAGAGTTGCGGTGAGCCGGAGCCTATCCCGGCAGACACAGGGCGCAAGTCAGGGCTATACCCAGGATGTGCATTTCACTAGTGGCTGTATAAGGTAATGTGAAGCCATTTCATACAACAGATGCCATGAAATAACTTAGATGATCACACACTTGATTTGATGCTCGTACCATGAGTCGGCATCACGCGTGAGAGAACATCTACCGTGGAGATGGAGCATTGAAATCAGTTCCGTGTGCAGGTGCAGGTGCCCACAGATGGATTGTTGAGGTGTGAATCTATCCATGATAGAGGGAGACATTTTAGGGACGCTGCTTTTGTTTTGGCGGTTCTTGCGGCTGATTGGCTCAGCTCTTTAACGTCTGCTGACCAAAAATGGTTTTAACTTCGACACAACGCTTGCTAATCGACAGGGAACGTGAGGCAGGCTCAGGTGAGTTCCTTAAAAGGCACGTGTATGGAAACGTCGGACAACGCGGCATAGCACAAAAATACATTAGAGTACTTTGCAGCGGAACCGCAAAAACCCACGCAGTTCCAGACCAAACAACAGCCGTCACTGCCATGCAAATTCAAATACATGTGTTGACAGTGACAGCACTGCATCCAACCCCATCGCACCATGAAATTCACTCTTTGATAGTTTAATTTCCATCAAGACTGAAGCTAGCTATCGGTAATTTATAGCGAGTCAGAAAGGGATGGTGTATGACAATTCTTAACTGTCCCCAGTTTGGAAATTGTTTGCAGCCATGTTAGTGGTTGTTAAATAGGTATACCCAACTCTGCCATGGAACGACATAGTATATATATCGCCCTATGGCTCATATGGTCAAGCAGATGTAATGATTCGTCATATCAGTACTACCTCATATGTTTGTACTTGGCATGTCCGTACGTTAATGCTTTTGGAGAGGCCTTCATCCAGCAGTGGATTGATCATGGCTGATCAAAGCGTGATGTCACATGCATACCGCAGTCTACAGTGAAATATTGTATTCGATTTTGTCTGCAGTTCTCAACTATGATGTGAATTCTTTAGGATGCTCTCGTCATAGTCAAAGACTTCAAAGTATAAACAACAAGCATTGTGATGAAAAGCATTCGTGTGTGGGTCTTGAAGCCAATTCAAAGCATGATTTCCTGCAGGAATAAAAAGACAGCGAGTGTAGTCTTGGACTCTGCAGATGCAATTTGAGGCAATTTATAACCAACCAGTGATCTATTCGTTTTTTCATTTGTTGTAAAAAAAAACCCCCAATAATGCATTGAAGTTATGTTAAATTATGATCAAAGTAGGGCAACACGGAGACGCAGTAAGTAGCGTTGTCACCTCACAGCAAGAAGGTCCCGGGTTCGTATCACGGTTTGGGTTCGTATCACGGTTTGGATGCCTTTCTGTGTGGAGTTTGCATGTTCTCCCCGTGTCCGCGTGGGTTTTCGCCCAGGCACTCCTGTTTCCTCCCACAGTTCAAATACATGCTGGTGCATAGGTTAATTAGCCTGCGAATAAATTTCCCCCGGGGCCTTGTGATGGACTGGCGTCCCATCCTGGGCATAGCCATGCCTTGTGCCCTGTGTCTGCCGGAATAGGCTCTGGCTCACCGCAACCCTGTACAGGATTAAGCAGCTTCTGACAATGAATGCATAGTATCAAAGTAAAACAATGTGATGACTGTACTATTGAATGCAATGATGAGAAGGAAAGAGGTGCATTTGCGATACATATATCTTGTTCGCGCCTCCGTATTCATGTCTCGTCCATGACCAGGCGTGGAATTTGCGCGTTATAAATTGTATTGATATTGTTATTCCTGCGACAATTAGCGCCGTTCACTTACTGAGCTCTCGTTCTCTATCCTACTGCCGTGTTTACGCTGTCTCTACATTGGAGCCAGCACTTCTACTGTGGTGCCACTGATGCCCATTTTGTGTCAGTGCTGAGAACATCGAGTTCTTTCCAAACTCGGTGCTTTCAGCAAATTGCACCGACTGCAATATTGGTCCAATTACAGTCTGCTGTTTCGCTAACTGGTGAAAAGCGTTCGTCTTCATGGCTTAATATTACTTAATCAAAATTCAAAAAAACATTTTGACTGAACGTGATGCTTTTCGTGTGCACAATGCACCCAGTTTCTACGTAATTTATAGTACATTTTGTTTCCATAACACAAATTTATTTTTTTGCATTCGCGACGCCAGTTCAGTCGAGCAGCGCAGCGCGCGATCGAGTCGCTTAAACTAACGTGTTTTTGCCGACTGACCGCTCTCCGCACCGTGCATAACTCGCGGCACCAAACCAGATCAATTTTAGGTTAATATCGCTGCATCGGGGGAGGAACCCCCCCCCCTTTAAATCAGCCACCGCTATGATCAGCACATTAATGTGCAAAGCACGCACGTCACTTTTATCAGGCGGGGTACAGGGGAGCATGTGTTTGTCAGTGGAACCGAGATTAACTCATGCGGTTGGTCGCGCTTTCCCTCCTTGTGGCTATCTCTTGTTTATGCCCCTCACTTAGCGAGTCTCGGTACTTCCCAGCTGTGCGCTGTTGATTTGGCTGGAGGATTTTTGAAAAGCCGGGCGGTGTGTGTGGGGGGTGGGGACTCGTGCCGGAGGTGGAGGAGTAACGAATGACAGAGAGAAATAAGCAACGTGGGTTGTGTGGCACGCTTTGAGGGTTCATTGCTCGGGCTGTTTGGTTCTGGGCTCTCTGACAATAACCACCGCCTCACTGCTGCTGAGGTTTCCCTCCTTAGATGTTCTTGTTGATATTGTTTTGAGGCAATGCCTCCCAGGACTCGAATAACCAATGTTGAGTCTAGTAATATGCTATGTCAAAGCTGTCGAAGGAGACAAAATATTCGAATTAATTTAATTATGTATCATGTTGCACGTTCTCGATGAGGTACCACATTAATTTTGCAGAGGGAAACGTGTACAGGGTGTCGAATCAGCATTTTGAATTTAAAGTAAGCATTACGCTGGCAGTGTGCGGCTGTTTCACTTAAGAATTCATCAAACGCAGTCCATTACATAACCAAATATTGTTTGCATAATATTAAAAAAAGGTTAAGGTGCAGGCCTGCAATTGCTAACTCAGACCACTGCTGTGGAACCGCTCGAGGGTAATTTGGCCTACTCTTCCATGCTGGCCAGACGCCTTGGAAGAGGTGGGAGTACCCTGGATTTAATCCACCTCACACGACCCATCAATCGACGGTGGTGAACGCATTTATACTGCTGAGTGGATGGAGACCGAGGGATTTAAGAAACTTGCACCTTTGTTCCAACTGCCGTTCCAGAAGAATGAACCGGTGACCTCTGGATTGTGCTCCCATCGTGCCAAGCATCGCATTCTGGCAGCATCCCTTACAATGTACTCTGATTATTTTAACGTGTGTGATTATACGAGTGAATATGATGCTAATGAAGGATTTCAAACCATTTCTCTTGCTTCGGCTTTAACCGTGCAAATACCGACCGCTGCTGGGCACGCGTTCCGTTTGTCACCGTGCGAGCCCTACATTACGTTAACAGTTATTATTGATGAGCCTGACAAAAATGATTTACTGACCTTTCAAGGGAAGTGATTGAAAGCCACCCGGGACTGAATTTATTAAGACGGTCAGGAGAGAAAGCGATGTCCTTTGCTGGTGTTAAAGAGGTTTTCAATTTTGGACACAACATATTTTTTGTGTTATTACCATTTATTTAATTATATATTTCAATCGACACGATTCGCACCCATCTTGTCAACAGCAGCCGACGTACGATGAACAAAGGCACAGCGCCAATTTAACGCTGTGCATTTGTTTTATCACCTTGTGATTTTATATATTGTTTGTGTTGGTTAGTTCATACGTTTTCGGAGCTTGCAAGCTGGTTATTTTCTGCTGCAATAATACACATCTATTTATCTATTCCATTATAATTTTCAACATTTCTGCAGGCTGTCCATAAAGGCAGCATCACGAATGTACTGATGCAGGTTTTCATGGCTCAATTTATGATGGTTGGTTTTCAAAGCTGTTATTTCGGGATAGCCGTGTCGAGCGCTTCCTTTCTCGCCTTCGCGATCTTTTGTCTCACACGTTGGAGGCATCATTGGAGGTTATCCTCCAATGCGGGAGGCGAAACGTCGTGAACGAGAGAGGGAGAGCGCTATCCCGAAAGAACAGCATTAAACGCAACCATCAGTTTCATGAATGTTTGATTAATTATATTTATACAACGAATTAAAGCAGGGGGCGACACGGTGGCGCGGTGAGTATCGCTGCCGCCTCACCGCAAGAATCCCGGCTTGGGTGTCTTTCTGTGTGGAGTTTGCATGTTCTCCCCGTGTCCTCGTGGGGTTCTCGCCGGGCACTCCGGTTTCCTCCCACAGTCCAGACATGCTGCTGCAGAGGTTAATTGGCCTGCTGACTAAATTGCCATTGGTGCCCTGTGACGGACTGGCGTCCCATCCTGGGTATAGCCCTCCCTTGTGCCCTGTGTCTGCCGCGATAGGCTCCCTATACAGGATTAAACGGTTTCTGATAATAATAATAGCGTTTTTTTATTGCGCCTTTCACCCGAGGGTCACAAAGCGCTGCACAAGGACCTCGATGAAACGGCATGTCAACAATGAAAAAAAACCAAAGGAACAACATTTTCTAATGAATGAATGTGAACCTGTTCAATCAAACTACGCCACATGCACACGCTTGGTGCTATGAAGACGTTGTATTAGTGTCATCTTCCACACGTCTGCCCGGGTGTCGGTGACACAGCGCGTTGGGGATTTGAGTCCCAGGTGTTTGACAACAGCTCGCGACTGATTGGTTTGAACGCTTCTATTGCACGCGCCGTCTACGATCACTCAAGACATTTGTTAAAAAAGCAAAACCTGTACCGGTATATACTATGTCTCAAACAAAATGTTCCACGTTTTTGGAACAATATTGCCACGAGCTTGAAGCTACAGTCACTACCTTCCATGAGCAACTAGAATTAACATTTCTGCCTAGCTGTGATTGCAAATCTTTATTTGTGTTTTACATTTTTCAAAAATTGCACTTGTTCCCTCTCAATGTGCAACAAGCTACCTATATTTTTCCCATCGCAATGCTTAACTGTATTCATTGTTTCTTTGTTATTTAGTTGGTTAATTACGTGTAATGTTGCGTGTAAATGGTTCTTTTTTGTTTTTGTTTGGTTAATTTGTAAATTTTATATTTATTTTTGGCAATTCGCATGTTTGTTGTGTCGCTGGAATCCTGTAAAGAGCTTGCAAGCTCACTCGTTATTGTTCTGCTGTAATAATACACGTCTACCTATCTATATAATATTGTAGTCACACAATTCAATGCGGCGCTCTAGTTTATAATCCTTTAATCGTGCGCGATAAAGTTAAGGACACCCTGTATTTAAATGACGGCATGCAGCCAAGCACCCAACATGGCAGCAAACTGAACGGTAATTTATATTCACTGGCACGTAATTTTTAGTGGGGGGGTTTTTTGTACACCGTAGATTAGGCACCCAGTGGGAAATAATCAATTAATAATTCAAGCATGAAAATGTCACCATAAATGTGAGGTGTATGAGGTGTATAGATATTTGCAATTATAACCACAGGTTATCTTATTAACTCTTTCCAACTATGGTTGAAAGCGCCAATGCATTGGATCATTCTGTCTGTTAGTCTTGTAACAGGAGGGTGATGATAACTCGTGCTAAGATGATTGAATGTGACAGAATTTTTCGTATCAAGTTGTGTTACTCTTATAGATTTGCCCTAATGAAAACCGGCGAAATGTATCACACGATTGCTGAATCCAGCAATACAAAAAGACGGCACAAAATAAAAATAAAAATCCTTTCTTTGACCAAGGTGATTCTGTCATAAGCCAAGGATCATTGCGGGCAATGGGGAGCGGTAGTGTAGTGCTTAGCTCACTTCTCTACGAACCCAGAGACCCCAGTTTGATTGCCGTTGACGACCGATGACAGTGACAATAACCCAGAGTCCCGTTATTACGAATAATGGCAACTACCAATTTACTAAATTGACATTTATTCATGCAGCTAATTTGCTTCACTAACCTAATGAGATTGTTCTGAAATGAGTACTCATTTATTTAGTTAGCGCTTAATTGTTCCAGTTTCTCAATGTAATTTGGCATAAGTGGAAATGATTCCCAATCGAGATTTGTCCACTCAGTATCGTTTACACTTACAAACAAATTTAAGCTTGAATTGCAGTTACAGAGCTGTTGTTGGATGTTTGAGTTCATTCATCTAATAATCACTGCATTCATTACTTGGTAATTCACTTGGTTGAATGCAATTACTTGATTATTGGGACACGATTAATGTCGTTGTTTGTCAATATGTTGCATAATTTTCTGATTTCCTTGAAATATGTCCTGGTAATCCTTACAAGCAGCCACCCGATCGGTTAACAAAGTATATGCTCTGACATATAATCATTATATTTGTACATCCTTCAATGATTCTAAGGCTCACAACAGATGGCATGAGGGGGAGGGGAAACATATCGTTTGTAAAATGTTAGTCGTTATCAAAATCTTTGTCTGGCTTGTCATGTTTTTGGGTAAAATAAATAAACGATCAATGAAATAGATCAGGGGCGGCACGGTGGCGCGGTGAGTAGCGCTGCCGCCTCCTAGCAAGAAGGCACCCGGGTTCGAATCCCGGCTCGGGTGCCTTTCTGTGTGGAGTTTGCATGTTCTCCCCCTGTCCGCGTGGGGTTGTGCCGGGCAGTCCGGTTTCCTCCCACAGTCCAAACACCTGCTGCTGCATAGGTTAATTGGCCTGGTGACTAAATTGCCCCGGGTGCTCTGTGATGGACTGGCGTCACATTCTGGGTATAGCCCTGCCTTGCCCCCCTGTGTCTGCCGAGATCGGCTCCGGCTCACCGTGACTCTGTACAGGATTAAGCGGTTTCTGACAACGGATGGATGAAATAAATCATTCAGGAAGTGTTACGAGCTCAACTTTTCACTCTACAGGAAGCGCTGACAGTGAAGGCTTTCAGAATTCCCGGAGGATTCTGTCTCCAATTAAGACAGTGCATACACATGTAGTTTCCACCTCTTATGCTATTGTCAGATATTCTTATTCCCATGGTATGTGCTGGGCTTTTGCACCGTTAGGGGTGGCAACCCGAGCTGGAGTGCTTTCCCTGCGCTCTGAGAGTCCAGCTGGTGACATGGGAATAATTTGCTGAAAGCGGCCAAATGGAAATCGGAAACGTGGCGATGAAGTAAAAACCACCGAAAAGTAGCACGTTTCATCCATCTCGCGCGACGTCGCAAATTAATGCCTCATCTGATGGCCTTATTATACAGATCAATAAATCAATAGCGGTTCATTTCCCGTTGGAGGCTATTGCTATCGATTCTAACGTTTGACCTCGAAATGGCACTAAAATTGTTTTATAAATTGTAGGTGCGTTTCTTGTTTTCAAACAGTCGGTATAAATAATATTTTCACGACGCTGCTTGAAAAACAAAAGATCAGTCAATTGGACGCTTATATAAATTGATCTCAACACACGGAATTTTTATTTTGTGTGTTTCGCGATAAATCCGTTAAGAGAGGTGATTATTACCATGGTTCATTATAACTGTACGGTATTATTAAATTTATACTATCAGGACAATACTGTACTACTACAACGACTGCAGTATAATAGTCAAAATAATACCCAGAGCATGTTTATAGACAATGTTTGGTTCACAGAAGCCTTGGGAGTGCAGCGCGAATGCTCTACTTACTATTGTAGAAAATGTCCTAATGAATATTTTTTCTGGTCCGTTAAGCAAATAATCATTGGCTGAGGCTTCGTTTAAAGAGGTATGCCTGTACTTTATATGTATATATGCACCGTTGTTGTTTTTATCATCCCACGGGAGTTAGGGTATATATATTAATTTCGGTGGCAAAATGTTTACTTCGGGAGCAGACGCGCAGTGATTGGTGCGCTAGCCTTTGAAGCCATGACCCGAGTTCGATTTCCGAACTCGGCTTCCATCAGCGGTGAGTAATATGCAAGCTGCTCTCCTCCCTCCACCAATACACAATGACCAGAGCAGAAGAGTCGTTTAGCAATTGGACATCTCTTGCAGTAGACATATTATTTTAGACGTACCTCAGTGAGCTGATGTAGGTTTTCATGGCTCGATTTATGATGGTTGCTTTCCAGAGCTGTTCATTCGGGATAGCCATGTCGAGCGATCTCCCTCTCTCCCCCACGACGTCTCGCCTCCCACGATGCTTCTGACGTGGGAGGCGAAACGTCGCAAGGGAGTATCTTAGTGAGTTCTGTACCATACAGAAAATCTGTTAAATGCAGAACTAACCTTTATGAGTTCTGTAAAACACAGAACTAATGGTACTTGGAGGCACATCTTTGCTAGATAATTGTTGTCGACTATCAAACGTTGTGACCTTGAGAAATCATGTAGCTAATTTGTGCTAATTGTTATCGATGTAATTGGAGATTGTTGTAATGTACCCCATTAAGAAACGGTGAAGTACAAAAGTACGTTGGGCTGCCAGTGTGCAGAGCTGTTTTGTTAAAGAGGATGGGCCATGTTGGTGATGATCGTGTTGTGAGAAAAAGTAGGTGTGCTTGGAGATAGAGGACAGAGTACACATGAGTCGAAGGGAAGATGGTCAATGGTTAAGACTGGCGTTGGAGTGGCAGCCAAAGGAGGGAACACATCCGAGAGGAAAATCACCACGGAGTGAAGCGATCGGCCCGTTCACAGGCGCTAGATGGATTGCGGCATCGCGACCCCATGGAAAGGTCTTCATCCAGCAGTGGATGGAACACGGAAGTGGATAACAACTTGTTTCTGTATATATTTTAAGCTAGTATCTTGTATATTTTTTTAATTATTGTCATCCATTCGCATGTTTGTTGTGTCGCAGGAGTCCTGTAAAGAGCTTGCAAGCTAACTGGGTATTTTTTCTGCTGTAATAATAAACATCTATCTGTCTGTATAACGTGGCACCCATATGCCTGCATCGTAATTGTGCTCGGGTCTTGTATAACGAGCTGGTGTTTTGTTTAATTATACAGAAGGCCTTGGGCCACCAACATTTACATTAAATTCCACGTACCCCTGCAAGGCGTATAGCACAATAAACATTAACAGCTGACAAAGCCGGAACATTTAAACAGGAAGAGAAGCACACACTGTTAAACAGCACGGTAAGGATTTTACACATTGGCCATATTGCATGTTTTTAATACGCTGTACCATTACACGTGGATATAAACACCATAAAGCATTATTCCGTTGAGACTCGGGTGGAAAGGGTGCAGCCCCACTATCCATTTCTCACGTTAATTTTGGTGCAAGGGCCTCCACTAGAGGGAGTCATACGGAGCACCTCTAGAGGTTATTTTGGCCTACTCTGCCACGCTGACCAGACGCCTTCGAAGGGGTGGGTGTGCCGACACTTTACCCCACCACACACGACAGGCTGATCGACTATTGTATTGGACTGATTTGGCCGGAACACCAGTGGCGATGAATTGTTCTACTTTTGCCAGAGGCTATGCATTTAATGTATTCCATTGGAAATCTTTAATCTAGAGCAGTGCTGAATCGCAAATCAGATAATTAATAAATCTTCTAGATTCCCAAAACCAAATAATATATGTCTCCCCTCAATGTTGATTTCCGGGAATCTTGGTTCCTCCTTCAAATGTGTGCCCGTTATAGATATACCAGAGTATTCATACTTGTGTATTGGTGTACATTCATGCAGTTTCAACCAAAGCTTTTTGTAGCATACTCCCTATATTGAAAATTGCTCTCCATACCTGTTCTTTTGGGATAGCCGTGTAGAGTGTTAGGTCTCTTTCTTTCATTGGGCTTTCAGAATGCCTGACGATGCCTCCAATGTGAGAGCCAAAACATTGCAAAGGAGAGAGAAGGAATACATAACAGGTTTGGAGGGAAATTCTCACACATTGAGCCGTGATAACCTACATCAATCCCTATACTGTGATGCAGTTATGGAAATTGTAGCCCTGGTGCATCTTTCAAAATTCGTGAAAGAAGTATGTGCATTGCCTGGGATGAGTATTTACATTCCACGCCTGCGTGACGGGATAGGCTAGTGGCTGGTGCTTACCG
Organism: Geotria australis; assembly: GCA_036362915.1. NCBI lineage: Eukaryota > Metazoa > Chordata > Hyperoartia > Petromyzontiformes > Geotriidae > Geotria > Geotria australis. The sequence continues at coordinate 3,601,955 of JAZEWU010000015.1, forward strand.
ATGAGCGTTTTCGCGGAGGTGTTGAAGGTTCTATTTTCACATTTGTGAATAACAAATAGACCCTCGTCTGAGCACGTGCTCCGATGCTACACGCTCAATTCCAAGCGTGAAAATTGCCCCGAGTTAAATCCGCACCGCCATAACGATGAATGATCCTAACGTAACCACGGCAAGAGATAATCAATCTAAATAGGCTCTTAACCAGTTAAGCATAGACCGTTGATTATTGGTATCTGTGTGCTCATCGCTGGTATTTCTAGTGTGGGGCAGTAAGGCATCGGAGCGTCTTTTGAAGAGAACCTCTGCTTTCTATCTGCCCTAATCCCACCGTGGAGCTACCAGGGCCAACATAACCATTGGATGTGGTGTTGATTTAACAGGCAGGACTCTAGGCTTACCTCCTATTTTAAGCGGCCTCGTGTTGCAGTGTACTAGCAGGAACACGTTATTTATTCACAGCAGGGCGGCCTGTTTGCAGGGTTGGTGTGAGCGGCAATAGTCGGTGATTCTTTTTAACTGTGCTTGTGAGCAGTGGCGGTGCCGACTCTCCGGGGGCCCTAAGCAGATATTACTTTGGGGGCGTCGGGGGGTGCTTTGGACTTTCCAACTCTTGTTGAGGTGACAGGAGAGATACGGACAAGAGATGCAAATGAGATGTAGTGAAACTAGAGCGATGTGGACAACACGCAAATATAGACTTGGGTGGGATTAGAGGAACAATCTAGACATGATTGTGATTAATTCAGTTGCGTTTGTTAATTAGGTTTGATCTAATATTTTAATTAATTCGGGGCAAATTCAGCTGCTTGGGACCCTACGCGTTTACTTAGATGGACCACCCCTATTTTTGAGCACCAAGCAGTTTTTTAAATCAGTCCATTATGGTTTTTGTTCCTCATATAGCTCTTATTTGCTGCTTCAGCTCGGCTATAAGCATCTGTCAGTGGTGTAATCCAATCGGAGCAATTTCAGGAAAACGACAAACCTCGTACATTTCGAGCTAAATTCCAATGGCGATGGCACGTCGCTAAAGCAAAACATTGATTTCACGTGGTGCTCTACTCAATCAAGGTGTCAACAGTCAAACTTCCATGGGCACAGAATGAGAATAACTGCAAGATCTCGTAATTGATTCACTCGTCAGCACAATAAATTCCCAAGAGTGTGTAGTTTTTTTGCAGAACCCATTTGGCTATCACGCATTTTCTTGAGCGTTGTTCCACACCATGCCTTTTTGTCGACCTCCACTGCCTTAGGATCCCTAGAGTGGGAATTACACATTAGCTTATTTCGCTAAATTAGGTCTAGCTCATGTCTGCTCTTGTAAATGGAACACTTTAGCCACATCACCGCCGCTCATGTAAAACAAGACTTGTATCTCCGATGATTGTGGAACATCCCATTCGATAAATATTTTGTGCGATGGGCAAAGGAACAGGAGGCGATGGTTTCTCTTGCCAACGCAGCCTGAGTATTTATTATTTTACGTAACGCAGGGTGCCCCATGTAAACAGCGCTGTCGCATCACCAAAATAATCACTGTGGAGACGATAAATAATAAAATAGACGCAGAGACACCATAAATCCTTCATATATCGCTCTCGCCAGAAAAAAAATATTCTTTACGCCACCCATCGGCCTCACACCTTTCTGAGAGAGTATGGTTTCAGCAGCATTGATATAGCACAAGCAAATTGGACTGGCTATTGAAAGCAGTAGACTTTCAGAAGGCCGTGGGACCGATGGGCCATATAGAGCAGGTTTTTTTTTTTAACCCTTTGCACCTCAAGGACTACTTGGCCCACTTGGGTCTGGTCTCCACGGACCACAAGGTGGCGCTCGCGGCCCACTGATGGGTCGAGACCCACCGGTTGTGAATCGCGGGTGTAAAGAATGCTTTGTATTATTTACGTGGACGAACAGATATATTACGGAGGAAAAGGATGCATTGTTTATTTTATTGTAGTTTCGCATTGGGTAGTATTGCTTCCTCGGTGGTCATATATTGAACGACTCTAAGCCACTTTCATGCTTCTTCCCGGGGTCCTCATGCTGGCTTTTGCACAGTGCAAGTGTCAGGTGCAGCTAATTGAATTAACTCAACCCGTGCTCCGCCTATAAATTGCCAAGAGCCATTATAATATGGCACAGTACATAATGCATTCACATAATTTACATGCGGTACACAACGTACATATTCGTTGAAACCGTGTACAGTAGAGTAATGTACAGGGATGTGTAAAGCCACTGCTGGATGAAGAACTGGCAAGGATTTTGGCCATGCAGGTTGTTTTATCATACTTCACCATGTTGGTCAGTGCACACTGGTGACTTATTCAGATATTACTCGCCACTGATGTGAGCCGTGAGTTGGAATCAAACACGGCATCGCGTGGTTCAAAGTGCAGCGCGCTAATGGCACCACTGCAGCTCCAATGGATAATACATCAGGGAATTCTTGCAGCAAAGAAAACCATAAAAAATCAGGCCAGTTTTATAAATCATAAAGCTAGTGAAGTGTTTTTTTTCCCCCACTTAAAATGTATATTTCAAAAGTGTCCTTATAATCTTGAACAAAGCCCTTTGCTCAGCACTTGCTCTAACATGTACAAGCGGTGCGAAATTTTTGCATCAGGCCTAATTACACTGCGCTTGCATTCACAAGTGTGTGCCAATTTGGGTGGAAAATGTTGCTGTCAGTACGGAAATGCAATTTGTGCAAGAAGAGCAATTGATGCTTTGGGAACAGAACATTTCTTTAAGTTCCTTCCTGCGCCCCCGTGTGTTTTCACGGTAGTCGTGGAAGACGTGGCTCATTTTCCTTTAACGACAGGCCCGTTGAC
>JAZEWU010000015.1:3612604-3628140 GCA_036362915.1 Geotria australis
CACCGCGACCCTGTATAGGATTAAGCGGTTTCTGAAAATGAATGAATGAATGAATTCATTGCAAAAATATGAAAGTTGACGTTTTAGAATGAGTGCTGTAAAACGTATGTCTGTACTTGGTTTAATGTGCGATTCTTCTGTAATGTGTCATTACAGCAACAGCGAGCTGTGGACAAAACGGTTCAACAATTTCAAATGCACAACTGAATCAACAGGCTGGCCATGTTTCACCTACTATGCTTTACAATACATCGGTATTAAGCACCAATCAAACTTCCACAGGTAATTATTTCAGGCTTTAAGTATTCCAGTTTTTTCCCACATGATTCCAAACACTCGTTAACTGAATCCCATTGTGAAGACATTCCAATATATCAGTATCTTCCTAAAATAATTATTGAGATGCAGCGAGGTGCTTTGACATTGTTGTTGTATTATCCGTGACAATTGCCCTTTAGAGCTGCTCTTATGGGATAACCATGTCGAGCGCTTCCTCCTATCTCCTCAAGAGCATCAATGTGGCTTTGAAACTCAAAAGGAAGCCAGACATGTACACCTGTTGGCTCTGAGACGACATCGCATTTCAAGTTCCCTTTTTGTGATGGGGAAATACAGGTGTCTCGGAACCTCCAGTATCGCCTAAGCACAGCTGCTTAGTGCTGATTACAAACACTTCTGTCGCTGGCATAGCCTGCGAGCAATGGATTAGGTCCTCCTGTGCAATGGAGGGAATAAGAAGTGGTTTTTCCCTCCGTAACCAAATCACCAACGGGCTACCTCGGAAAATTCCGAAAATGAAGGGCATTGAGAGTGGGGGCCGTCGACTCCCTTCACCTCAAGCGGCGGCGGTCTTTTGTGATCGGCACAACGCCTGTTTTGTTCATTTCGCAATCCACATCCATCCATCTATGGTCAGAAACCGCTTAATCCTGTACAAGGTCATGGTGAGCCGGAGCCTATACCCGGCAGACACAGGGTGCAAGGCAAGGATCTACCCAGGATCGGACGCCAGTCCAACAGAGGGCACCGGGGGCAATTTAGTCCGCAGGCCAATTAACCTATGCAGCAGCATGTCGTTGGACTCTGGGAGGAAACAGAAATGCCCAGCGAAAACCCACGCAGACACGGGGAGAACATGCAAACTCCACACTGAAAGACACCCGAGCCGAGATTCGAACCTGGGTGCTTATTGCTGTGAGGCAGCAGCGCTACTCACCGCGCCACCGTGGCTTTAACATCCAATTAATCGGAGCAAAAAGTGCTCTTGTTCTTTGGAGAAGAAACCAGATCTTGCCTGCTGCAAGGCATTTCTATAGATTGGCTGATGATGGTTACAAATCTGTCAAAAGACTGGATGTCCTCCAAGTCTGTTGGAATTGTTGCACGGTTGCCTTTGATAAAGGTGTCTAGGCCATGTGGTTCAAGATGCTGGAGCGGTGGGTCAGCGTCACGGCCAGAGGACGCAACAAAGTAACATATGTCATTCTGATACAGAATGCTTAGGAGTGCATAAGCACACATGACAAATGGCCCAACATAACTACAGCCAATGGCACTTCTTCATGGCACAGAAATAATCTGTATGCCTTGAAGGGCCACTTCCCAAAAATATCACCTAGTGTATATCGTGTTCATATGAAGCCAGTGTGTTAGGCTGTTTGCAACAAGTCTACTGTTCTTCTAACGTGCATCTGTGAACGATGCATTTTCTAGTGACACATGCTGGAAGTAAACGGTGCGCATGTGTCGTAGTGTGATGCCCCGTCCAGCAGGAGACTGATTGGTGGTTGTCTGAGCCCATCATCGCTCGTGGGTCGATAAATAATGTACCACTTTGTGGGGAAGTCAACAGTGGTTGTCTTATGGAGAAACTTTGCCCCACCATTGCAATATCGAATTTTCACCGCTTTTGCTCAGGGTTACACGCACGTGAACACCAGTTCAAAGTTCATTTCAGCAGTTTGACCTTCAGACTTTGATGTTCTATTCACTTTTTTCGAATTCGATTCGATTCTTCGAAGCGTGATGGTTATATGACGGTTTCCCATTGCAACAAGTTCTTCTTTAGTCGCAGACAGCCCTTCAACATTTAGAGATATGATAGTCAGTGCTGGCCTTAAAGGCGGTGGGCATTAGCCTCTCTTCTTGCTTCAGACTGAGGGGCTTCTGGCATATGTTGAGCTTCTGGACATCGTTGTCTTTCGGCTCGGCTTCGAAGTGTTTGGTAGAATTTGCAGGTAAATACCAAGTATTACTTGACAGGGATCGCGACGTGAACGCTTTTACCTTGATTCCCTTCTATTCACTATGCAATGCAGAGTACATTTTCACTGAAACAGCCTACAGAATTATACAGTCACTTGGTTTCGGGAGACACCATCTTGATAATAATTCTAATGTTCAAAGTAATTTTCTGGGTTGTTTCCGGTGTTTTTTTTTTATAGCATCACACATAAATGCAACTAATGCAAGCCAAGCTTCATCAGGTAAGAACCTCTAACATATAAAACAGAAGAATGAATATGTTTATTGACACGATAACATCTTGATCATAAAAGAACAGAAATATAACAACGTTGTGTTTGCGTTGTTCACTAACATGTCGTGATGCATTTCTCTGCAAACATTTCAAATGGATTGCATGACAGCAATTGCCTCTTAACTTGATGATTATCGCATGAATGGAGTAAAGGGTCAGATAATTATATACTAAGAATATACAAATTAAGCATCAAATATATCCACCGTGATTTGATTAAAATGAATATGAGCACATTTATTGGCTAAAATTCTAGGTGTGGTGGACTATACCTGCATTCACAGGCGTGGAATTTGCACGTGGTACAAATCGTAGTATTATTACCCCTCTGTTTTTTCTCATTTTCCCCCTGTCCCCTCTAATGTTATTGTATAATGCAGAAGGCATGATACGTAAACTCTCTGCTTAGGGGTTTATTTATGTTTAATTGCTGAGCAAGTAGATGTAAAATCAGGGAAGAGCATGCCAACCAGAACTTGTATTACCTTTTGGAAAAAGAACAAACATCCTTGCACGACCAGATAACTAAATTTTACGTCTCATTCTGACAAATGTACCTATTATATTTGGGTTAGGAAATGATATTATAGCTTGTGATACGCATCGTTTCAGATTAGTGCTAAATAGAGTAAATGTAAAAAAAATAAAGTTTTGGTAACTTTTATGTCTGTTTGGAACCAGGAGATGGCAGTGCATCAGTGGGTGAAGTCCACTCGTTATATCTGTCTTTTTAGCCTATTGAAATATCGGTTTGGAGCATTGAGTGGTTATCCCCGTGTATGTGTGGGTTTTCTCCACACACTGTTCTTTCCTCCCACATGGCAAATGCTCTTTAATGGACATCGCCTAACATCTTCATGCACAAACATTTTGAAAAGAGTCTTAACACTTAGTCAGGATTTCTTGTGTAAATAATGGGCAATTTTTTTCAGATGAAACTTGAGAGTTAAAACTTGAATGTATTTATTAAATAACCTTACCAAGTTTGCATGATTGGTCTGACTTTTAGAATAGTTCAAACACTTTATAATTAACGTAAGAGTTCTAATTCATGTACAGCCAACAGGTCAGACGTAATAACCGAAAAGGCGTTTCGGCCTAGCGGATCTATGGTATATCGAACCTATTCGTGATCAGAAGACAAGTCAATCCAAGCCAAGTCCTGCCATGTGGGTGCCGACGCTGGGGTCTGAGGAAATGGCGGCGCGTTCTGATGCAGCGGCTACTCTCGGACCGAACAGTGCGGTGTCTTCATGCTTTCATGTTCGTTTTTTTTAATTATGTTGTCATCAAGTAACAAGTATTAGCCGTCGGTTTCTGCGAGTCATTTGCAGAACGACAGTAAACAACGCCGGGGTCTGAGAGAAACGGTATTTCGATTCTCTGTATGTCCTGTACATATGGTAGAGTTGACAAATAAAGTTGAATTGAATTGAATTGAGAAGGTCGTGAGTTCAAATTCTGGTTGGATGTTGATTCAGCCCATCATACCTCTTGGGTCAATAAAATGGGAGCCTACATTGTGGTGAAGTCAACTCCGTATATGAAGATCGTTGCCAACCTGCTGCGGAATTACTGTGCGTGTTAGAAATTGTTATTATTATTTATACTATGGCATTGTCACCACTGGGGGTCAAGGTAGAAGCGTTCACGTCGCGATCCCTGTCAGGTAATACGCAGTGTTACCTACGAATTCTACCAAACACTTCGAAGCCGAGGAGCTGAAAGACAACGATGTCCAGAAGCTGACCATCGTGCTTCGAAGAATCGCAAAGAAGAAGACCACTGGCTCAGGCCTGTAACCAGTACATGAGCACTACTATTATGTCCATTTGAGTGAAGCAGCCTTTTTGACTTATTTGATGTCCCGTTCGATATGCAATGTGCACCAAATTCGCACTGGAATCGATTGCAGAATTAGAAAAAGTCACTTTTAATAATTAATAATTTATAATAATAATAAATAATAATTTCAATTTATATAGCGCCTTTCACCCGAGGGTCACAAAGCGCTGCACAAGGGCCGCGAAGAGGACGGCATGTCAACAACGAAAGAAAAAAAACAATAAAAACCAAAGCAACAGAAAATACATGATTAAGGCTACTTCTTTGAGAAACACCACGATAAATCATGTAATGTTTATCCTAATAATAATATGTGTCGATGAAAAAGATAATGTTTTACCCTTTTTGGCAATAATAAAACAAGCAAACATGTTTGCATGCAATGTTTCCCGAACCATGCAATTAAATAGACATGTTTGCATGTTTTAGCACAAGCATGTGTGGTTATTCCAAACTTGATGCCTTGTGAAATGTGTCTATTTGGTGTTTGAACATCTTAACGCTTGTATTATTGCCATGATGGGTCAAGCCTTTTCTCTTTTTTCATCTTCTGTTTTCTGCCAGAAACTTCTCCATAGTGAATAAAATTAAGGTTTGTTTTTTTCCCCACAGCATTCTCACTAACATCAACAAGAGCATCCCCACCACTGAGTAGGTACCTTTGTATATTTAAAAACGACAGCACAGATGTGGCAAGGTGGTGCCGATTTCAAGCTAATGAGGTGGTATGAATGCGTTTCAGGGTTCAAATACAGGTTCAGGACACCTGTGACTGGCTCAGGCCTTTAAACATTAAAGCCTCACTGCCTCAATGTTCATTTGAGCAAAGATCACTTTGAGTTTTGGCTTTGCTCCTCCATTCACTAGGCGATGTTTACCGAACATGCGCTTAAATAGACTAGAATGTAATGTTTGTATTTGTTTCGTGAAACACCATCATAATAAAAATAGCATTTTTCAAAGTAATGAATGTTCATGTATTTTTTACCCACATCAGGCACACCTCCAGCAAAAACTTCAATCCCATTACTCGGTAGGTATCTTTCTGCACATTTAAAATCTCCAGCAGGGAAGTGCCCTGGTGAGCCGGATGCCAAACTACTGATGTGGTGCTATTGAGTTTCAGGGTTCAAATCCAGGTTCAGGTCACCTGTGACTAAACTGTTCTCAAATGCGTTGAGTTGATGTGCTCGCCCCAATGACCTGTCAAGTTCAATTTGCCTCTTTGTATAATTTTGTGAAAAAAAATCCCAACACTGAGAATAATGATGATAGGATGTATTTGACTATAACTGTGTTTATATTTAGGTCAACAGTGGTTGTCCGTTGGATAGACTTTCCCTTGTCATAGGAATATTTAAATTTCACCGCTGGTTCAGGGCTGTAAACAGTAAATGACAATTCTCATTATTAATATCAGCAGAGGAATACTCATGACATTCTTGCCTCATTTACGAAGCGATCTGTACCAAAATTGCAGTAATATTAATAAATACAATTTATAATGTGCACATATTCATTCAATGTCAAAAGTATTCAAAGAGAGAATGATTCAGACACACGAGGAAACCGCAGAGAGGTGGGGGAAGGCAGCCACGCAGCTAGCTGGCGCCAACACTGTGCTCTATATATTATATTGTGATATTATAGGCCGATCATCAATGAGTGGATTTTTGTTTAGTAGGGGGAGGAAATTGGAAAACCCAAAACAAACCCGAGAACACCAAACTGCACAGAGACAGGCACCCGAGGTGGGAATCGAACGTCCTAGGGCAGGACATTATTTCTGTGAGGCACAGATGTTACCACTACACAACCCTGCCACCCAGTATATACTGCAGCTAAAAAAAAGGGTCGATTTGCTTTATAAAACACCATCATAACAACAAAAAATATATTTAAAGTAAATAATATTCACATGTGTTTTTGTCCGCAACAGGCACATCTCAAAAGACAGCTGCAACGGCATCACAATGTAGGTATCATTTTGTATATTTAAAAGAAACTCTAGAATTATCAAAACGTCACTTTGCTTTGTAAAACACCGTAATTAATAATGATGTTATAATGTTATCATAATAATACAGTATTTGTCTTTCTTTTTCACACCAGCCACAACTCAAACGATGTCATCTGGAAGAGATAACAGTAGGTACATCTGTATATTTAAAAGCTACAGCACAGATGTGGCCGGATTTTTCTTGTCTCAAACGACTTAGGTGGTATCAATGAGTGCCTGGGTTCAAATACAGACAGGTTCAGGTCACTGGTGACTATACTGGATTCTCAAGTGTAGTGAGTTGATGTGCTCAGCCCAGTCGCCAATGATTGCGCAAAACACCGGTCCTACTCAATCTACCTTTTGACGAAATTTGACAAAAATGTCCAACCCAAAGAATAATAATATTATTAATAATATTGATTTGACCATCATTTGTTTCATGGTTTAAGTTAACAGTGGTTGTACTATGGATATACTTTCCTTGCCATAGGAATGTTGAATGTCGGTCAATGGCTTAGTGTAAGCAGGAGATAATGATCTTTTGAGAAATAAATCACCTTAAGTTGTGACTTTGATGCCCCTTTCACTGTGCAATGTATGCTATATTTGCAATGAAATAGGCTTGAGAATTAGAAATAAAGTAATTTTGTTTAGTGAGATACTATCCGTCTTATTATGCTTCAACTCCATTCTCATTAAAATACAGTATATCTTTACACTGCATATAATTAGACGAATAAAAACCTGCATAAATATATACGTTTCATAAGAAAAATCTTTGTCACGAAAGAACATACAAAAGCTATATATAAACTCCATAAAGCAATGTGCAGTGTCGGTGATAAATGGACAAACATCAGATTTCCGAGGCTGAGGAATACAGTGGCATATGTCAATATGTTCACCAGCCACCATTATTCTGTATGCTTGGTCATGTATCGTTGTGGAAATACCTAAATAATATAACATAACAACATTTTTTTCTTTGTATCTCCACAAAATAGAAAAAAACCATTTGGAAGTTCAGGTAAATTGGCTTCTAGACCGAGGTTATCCATCAGTGTTTGTTTAAACAATGTTGATAATGTAAGTAGACGTTATTCGCGAGGGCCCTTTACGAAATGGGCCACCAGGGCACACAACGATGTTAGACAATAATAGAATGGTTGAGAATTGCACTAAAGAACTGTTTTTTTCTTGTTTGCCCTGGCGGGCGAAAGAGAAACACGCTCACCACGGTGAACATGAAAGAGCAACTCTTAAGAGCAATTATCACACATCGAGCTGTGAAAACCTACATCAATACATATCTTCTTCTTTGCAATTCTTCGAAGCACGATGGGCAGCTTCTGGACATATAAAAGCTTACCAGTCACTGTAGCCGAGCGATATCTGTAATACATTGCCTTCGATTCCACATCTTCTTTAAGTGTTGACATCTTTTAGTCATACCCATAGGCTTTCCATTATATTGTACTGATGTAGATTTACACGGCTCGATGCATGATAGTTGCTTATCAAAGCAGTTTTTTCAGGATAGCCGTGTCAAGTGCTCCCTCTCTCCTTAGCGACGTTTTCCGTCCCACGCTGGAGGCATCCTCACACTATGAACGTAACGCCTGAAGTAGCCTTCAATTTGGGAGGCAAAACGTCGCGAGGGAGAGAGATGGAGTGCTTGACACGGCTATCCCAAAAGAAGAGTATTGAAGAGTAACTATTTTCCATTATTTGGTTATTATTCGTATGAAAGCCCAAACTGGGTGTCATGTGATCAATAACAGATTAATTGGGACTACTGAATCTATTCTATTGCAGGTAATACATGGAGAGTCATAGTCATCGTGATTATTTTAATCGTAATTTCCGTCATCGTCGCCGTGCTCTGCATTTTTGTGAAGAAGCGTGTAAGTACATATCGTACACAATTTATTCTTGTCTTTGTCATTTATTTAATAAACACGTCGAACTGGAATGCATCATTATAATTGTCACCCCTTTGCATTGCACTGTTGAATGAAGGCCTCCCACTCCACTTTAGATGTTAGATAGATAGATGTTTATTATTACAGCAGAAAAATATCTAGTGAGCTTACAAGCTCTTTACGGGATCCCCGCGACACGCTGGTCACCGAGACTGCTGGTGAAAAGGCAGCCCAGCGCCGGTGCAATCACCGCGGCGATGTTAGCTAGGGCCAGGAATGGATGGATTTGGTGATACATGGATTTCAGTGGTGGACAAGCACATATCTAAAACTCAAGATGTGCTATGAAGAAGGGCCATTCCCCAAAACGCCATCGGGTTTTTTTTTCTTTTAAGGCCACAGTTATTTTGACTAACGTATTTTGACTAGTTTTAATGGATGATCTTTACGAGAAATGTTTGCCTTGTTGGATGTTCTGTTTTCTGCTGTAGAAGGAGCAGACTTTCAGATTGCCAGAAGTTGATGGTCATAATTCCCAAGAACTAGAGCCACTGGATTCAGCAATCACTGCATCTGGTGAGACACTCACTGATCGTTAACACACTACGCATGCTGCAGCGTGGCCACGCAGAGGTAACATTTGCGCATCACAGAAATAAGGTCCTGCCCAAGGCGGTTCAATTCCCACCTCAGCCGCCTTGCTGTGCGGAGTTTGTGTGTTCTCCTCCTGCTCCTCGTGGGTTTCCTCCACGTTCTCCGGTTTCCTCGCACAAACAAAAACAACACTCATTAATTAATTGGCCGATAACGTCATAATATAAAGGAGAGCATTGTCTGGCGGGTTGGCCACCTGGCTGACTCCCTCACCTCTCTGCGGTGTCCTCGTGCCTCCATATCCATGTCTCGACCATGACCAGGCGAGTCATGTCCGCAAGTATGAATTGTATTATTCTTATTTTTGTATTTATTTTCAATACACACATCTGTTTTTTTAATTTTCCTATGATTGTATAAAACATAAAGCCATTGATTCATCATCATTCACCATTGATTCATCATCAACCATGATTGTTTCACAGCTGGATGAAGGCCTCCTCAAACTGTCATTATTTCTCGCAATCCTGCGATGTAATAATCCACATAGTGGCTGCACACAAAATTATTCCATCGCTCCATCTCCTCCTCGGATGCAACGTTGAGTTCATTCCATTCCTAGACTGTCACTCAGGTGGTATCCTTGACCTCGGGCCATCATCCTGTCCAGTGACGTGGCCTGCTCACTGGCCAAGCCCACGTCCAAGAGTTTGATCGATATCATTAACCAGCATACATTGTTATTACTATTTCGTGTTTTGTACAACTACGGGCATCAACCTTTCCAGTCTGAGAACACGTCATGCGTTTGCCTTGTAGCCGACAATCACTTCAAAGAGGAGGCAGAGGCTGGCTCCGACAAAGACGATTCAGAGAGTTCTGATGACAAGACCGAGAATGCTGACAAAGCAGAGGAGGTGACGGTCAAAGCTGCGCAGACGACGGAGAGCACCCCTAACGCAGGTGAGACCCACCCCACGGGCAACCGCACTCACATTGTGCTAGATATGTATGCGAACGTGTTTGAGTTACAGTGGTGGCGCAGTACCAACATCTTCGCCTCACAGATATCTAAAGTGCTGTGCCCGAGGCGGTTCGATTCCCGCCTAGGCCACATTTCTGTGTGGAGTTTGTGTGTTCTCCCCCTGTTCTGCGTGGGTTTCATCCTGGTTCTCCGGTTTCATCCCACAAGGAAAACACACTCATTATATAATTGCCCGATAACATCATAACATCATAATATGATGTTTTCGGGTTGGCGCCGGCTAAGCGCTTGGCTTGACTCCCCCCTTTTGCAGGTTAGCTGGTATCTGTGAGACGTTCTCTCTTCAAATATATATCTTCAAAATTGAATTAACGAACTTGCAGCGATCGGCATGTTGAATACGAGAATTCCTCTCAAGAGCCGCTCTTTCGGGATAGCCGTGTCGACCGTTCCTCCTCCCTCCTCCAACGTGGGAGGCGAAACATTGCGAAAGGAGCAGCTCTTGAGAGCAATTCTCATACGTCAAAGCCATGAATTCCGACATCAAAATGTGGTGAATATGGTCAAGCAACTCCCACGGCATGGGGAGGATCTTGTTCACCGTGGATTGACAAAGCGCCGCACGTGTACATAGTGAACATCGCTAAGATTCAGTGCAGCCACCGTGAATCGTTCGCGAGGTCATGGCATCACATTTTTTGTCCAGCACCTGATTGCGTCTCCATCATACGCTCGTGTCGTGAAGCCAAAGGTCACATATGCTTCAGTGGTGTCCGAAGACTATCGCGTTTGTTTGATTCTACTGTGGTCAGTGGTGATAGGCAACCGCTGATGTGTAAGCAATGGGTCTTGTTGTATTGAAGCAGCGTTGCGCGTGTGGGTGTATTGTTACGTGTCCTATATAGATCCTATATAAATCCTACATATATAAAGGTGTCTTTATAAGGCATGAAACAAAGAGATGAGTGCTCTATCTTGCGATTGATATCGCACACTTCAGAAAACCATACATCGCTACGTGTCAGACATATGTCAAAAATAATACAGAAATCTGTTTTACTCGCGGAACTAACACTATAATTTCGCAACAAAATTACAATTTAAACGCAGAAGTTCGAATACGTGTCGGTAACCTAAATGTTTGGGAATTACCCAATAAAACACATAGTTTGACAAACTTTGCCCTATAAGGTAAGGGGCTCAACTCGTTTAAGGAAGGAGTCTAGTCAAATAATTTAAGGAAGTAAAGTCAACGTGTTTCTTAATGAGACCAAAAGCATTTGAATGTTACATTGTTAGCTCTGTCCACATGCAAAATCGTATTTGCGCTGGACTAAAATTGGTCATAAGCTTGTAATACTGGTTACAAGAGTACATTAACATTACATTTTAAAGCTCATAATCTGCACTAGGTTCCACGTGCATGCTACGTGAACCTGAACCGACTGTAAGTAGCTGTTAAGGCTGATTTTTATATATATATATATATTTTAAAATGCCCGGTCTTTCTTCTTTGCAATTCCCGTACCAACCAATCCACTGCTGACGGCATTGAATGATAGGCACCTCTCAGGGCTGCAGGAGTGACATCAACGCGTTGCATACAAACCATCATCACATAATCAGCCTAGGTCAACCCACTGCACGTGTTGTTGGCCACTATGTCCAACGTTTCGCCTCAAGAGCTGGGAGATTCTCAGCATCATGCAGAACAAGACGCGGTACAAACCGAAGTATCATCCGATCGCGATACAGCACGATGGCCAAAGCATACACAGTTAGCTTAATTGCAGGAGTAGTCGTGCCTTTGAAAGAACGTTTCCCCCTCCCACCTAAAATCTCCAAAGACTTTTGGCAGCGATTCCGCAGTACGTTCATTAAGGGAATAAATGCATACCTCTTTAAACGGATAAGACGCGTTATTGAGGCTTGTCTGCTAAGCGATAAATCAGTTCAAAAAGGTCACCATAACATGGTTCATTATAATTGTACAGAATTATTAAAGGAATACTATAGTAATAGCAGTACTGTACTCCTAATAATAATCCAGTCTTATTGTAAAAATAATGCCCTAAGCATGTTTATCGACAGTGTGGTTCATAGGAGCCTTGGGAGTGCAGGGCAAGTGCTATATTTAGTTTTGCAGAATATGTATTAATAAATATATTTTCTTGTCCTATAAACGAAAATTCGTTACAAGAGGTATGCCTATAGATGAAGTATAGAAGCGTTCACGTCGCGATCCCTGTCAGGTAATACTTGGTGTTGCCTGCGAATTCTACCAAACACTTCGAGGCCGAGCTGAAAGACAACGATGTCCAGAGGCTGACCATCGTGCTTCGAAGAATCGCAAAGAAGAAGAAGACTAGAAACACATAAAGCAAAAGTGTCCATATAAAGCGACACACCGGCTAACCGGGCTACACGAGGTCGTAAAGAGACACACTGTCAGGAAAAACGTTAACGGTCCTTGATATTGGCGAGAAAGCAGATTTGGGGAACGCCAACTCGTGCCGATACATTAATCACTGGCAGTATTGTCTGAGGTTAGACACCAGAGGGCAGCACAAACATTCCGCCTTTGCCTCATCACCACGGCCTGACAAATTGCAGCTTAAAGTCTTCACAAGCGTGCTGAGGCAATTCCTTATATTTATTTTGATTTAATTGCAGATGTTTGGATTGCGTCAAAAAAATCCAACTTCATATGTAGATATTATAGCTTACCCTTGATCATGTATGATTATGCAACTTAAAGGCAGGGAGAGGCCGCTCATTACGAAACAAACTATAATGCTGGCACAGTAGCTATTGCCCTGTGCTGTGGACTTGATGACCAGAGTTTGATTCCTGGCCATGGCTAACACGAGGGGCGATGGATATCTGAACGGGTCTGGAGCATCCCCTTCATAAAACTACACTGACCACCGTGGTGAAGTATGGCCCTACAATCCTCCCCCGAGCGAAATACATTTGCCGAAAGCTTCATCCAGCAGTTATTATTATTATCATTTAGATAGATGTTTATTATTACAGCAGTGAAATGACAAACAGCTGTTATCCACTAACCTGATGTTCGGTCTGGTGGATCATACAGACATGGAGGTCGTTTTTGGAAGACACCCAGTCTCAGGAATAAAGGTTTCTCTAGTGGGGCAGTACAGATAAGTATGCATTACATCTGTGTGCATGAACCCACTCTAGATATTTCAGTTACATTTCTGGCTCTTGTTTGAAAATAACCTCAAGTTCAGCACATAAACCTATGGGAAGAGCATAATACGTGCGCTGGATTTCGTCAATGCTAACTTTGTCAGGAAGGGAAATCAATATTGTACTAAGATTCCATATAGAATAATTGCTCAGCTCTCTGTATGGTTTATATCCTGCTCGATAAAGTATGGAAACCACGCTGTTGGCAGTGTGTCTGCAGGCAATATCACGCACAGCATCTTTCTACTTCGTATGTCAGATTTAGCATTCCGATCTTACTGTCAAATGCCAGTTCATTTTCCGTGCTTATCTTATTCCCATCGTACTATTACACTGGTGCACTTCTTTGTCTCATTAGTTTATTGGTCATTTTGGCCCGTCCAATACAGCGTTGCTGTTTACTTTATGATTACTTATGGTTAGGGTTTTATCC
This sequence comes from Geotria australis, assembly GCA_036362915.1. Lineage (NCBI taxonomy): Eukaryota > Metazoa > Chordata > Hyperoartia > Petromyzontiformes > Geotriidae > Geotria > Geotria australis. Next base: position 3,626,138 of record JAZEWU010000015.1, read on the forward strand.
TTGCACAATTTGGTGCTGCGAGTTTTTTTTTATTATCTAGTAATGGTGTATGTTGCTTGCGCTAGTTCAAGCATTTGTTGCGTCGCAGGAATCCCGTATCTAGAGCTTTCAAGTCTTTTCTGCTGTTATAATAAAAATCAAAGCAACAGCATGTTCCCAACTGTCCATTAGTGAATATCACATTGTGCATGCATCCCACAGTGATGGTAACTTTAATGTGGTGGAGGGATCTGCACGTTTCAATCCACCCCAGAGCTATATTCCCTGGAGTCTCGCACTGCAGACAGGGTCTTGCTTGGTGAACACGTCTGGGGGGAGATTCCAGACAAATAACGATCCGCAAACCCTCCGACTAAATGAGTGTGGCGTCAGGAAGGGCACCTAGCTGAAACAATTCTACTCCGATGTCCCCACCATTGGGGGGCAACCGGCCAACCTGGATCAACCTGGATAGCGGCCGTTTAAACCGGCAACAACAACAAATTATGCATGCGTGTGGAGCATGTATTTAATCAGTTGATGGTTTGCTTGTCAAATTCGAATTCAGCCAAAGCACTTCTATCACGTTCGCTTCAGTGTGGACTTTTGAGAAGGGCCGTAAATGCGCGCGGTGCCAATGTGTGCCAAGCATTCCATCTTAACGATGCGTCCCCTTTCATCATAAAAAGCTATCGTTTATGTAAAGTTATTTTACATTGTTGTGGTGCAGTATGGGTAAAAGCTTTCGTAAAATAAAACAGTCAAGGATCCTTTTTTTCATACACAAGTTGTGCTCCGCTCACCACAAAGTCACAAGTATGCCAAACATCTTAACGGCTATATATGTTTAAATTGGATGTCCATCAGGATTTGTGGAACAAAAAAAGTGAATTGACATGTAAACAAATGGCTTGCTGCTCATGTACACCGAAACTACTAGATGCTGAAAACACGGTCAAAGTGTAATTTTTTCTCATGAGAATGAAGGCCTTTAAGCCTCGTGTTTTGGTTTTGCTGTTGATATTATCGAATCCGGCCACCCACTAAAGCACTCACCTGCTGGAACCCTTATAGGGCAGCGTGTAGCATCCAAACACAAATACCGCGAGCGGTCTTGATCAGGATTTAGATCTGTGCGGGAACGGAAATTCTGTAGTTCTCGTCAATCAGCAGTGCGAGGTTAAACATTACATTGGTTAGGAAATTAGCTTTTTTTACAGGAATGGATCGTTGCAGTTCAGGATTTCTGTTTTTTTGCAAAGCTTCCTAGGTAAAAAAAATATCATTAAAGTAAAAGTACACTTTGATTGGTTAGTCAAGTACATTTATATGTTACGCCTCACAGCAAGAAGGACCCGGGTTCGAATCCCGGCTCGGGGGCCTTTCTGTGTGGAGTTTGCGTGTTATCCCCGTGTCCGCGTGGGTTTTCGCCGGGCACTCCGGTTTCCTCCCACCGTCCAAAGACATGTTGCCAGGTTAATTGGCCTACTGAGTAAATTGCCCCAGATGGCATGCGATGGACTAGCGTCCCATCTTCAGTATTCCCCTGCCTTGCGCCCTGTGTCTGCCGGGATGAGCTCCGGCTCATCGCGACCCTGTACAGGATTGAGCTGTTTCTGAAAATGGATGGAGGGAAGGGATGGGGTATTTATATTTTATCTCTGCCGAGCATAATTTGCTGTAAACTTTGTGTGTGTGTATTATCTAGGTATATGAATCCTCCGATGGAGGCAGAGCGGTGGCACAGCAATTAGCACACTACACTATGAACCCGCTGACTTGAGTTGAAATCCCAGCCACATCTGACATCAAGTATAATATCTCAAGTGTTCCTCGTCTTTCATTCTGTCAACTCGGCCTTTCACTAGCATTGACCAGAATGATGAAGCATGGTCAAACAACCCCCATGAGCTATAGCATGGGAAGACCTTCATCCAGCAATGGATTGGGTATTACAGTATTAAGAAAAATAAACGTTTGTTTGCATACATTTTTAATATATTTGTATTGCGTAAATACCACAG
>JAZEWU010000015.1:3628270-3663308 GCA_036362915.1 Geotria australis
AATATTTAGCGCGGTGCACTTTGAACCGTGTGACCTGAGTTTGATTACCCGCCGTGGCTAACATCATTGGCCTGTCATAGCTGAACCAGGCCTCGGACACTCCTCTCAACGACCAGCACCATCCAAGTGATAAAGTACAGTCTGACAACCGCCCACGACAGCGGGGAGGAGGCCGTCATCCAGCAGTGGATTGCCAAAGGGCTGTGAATTATACATTTCTTGTGTTTTCTTCCCACATCTATACTTAGACAAAGACATAGATCGCCTGTATAGCCTCAACAGACTGCAGGGTCAAGCGCTGTTAGCGAGTAGCACCTATAAAGGCCAGCGCCACACACGAGGGGGTGGGTGGCCAGCACCACGCTGGGCCGCCTTAGACAAGCGTCGCGTCGGAGTCGTTGCGACCGTCCAAAGAACATCGCGCGCTGACCAACGTGATGAAGTTCGGGGATGCCTTTATCCAGCAGTAGATTACAAAGGGCTGCATGTTATCACGTGAAACATCGCTACACCTGTCCTAGCCAAGTATGCCTCAGCAGCTGTGACATTGAGACCGCCTGCCCCCCAACCTTTATGAGCCATGCAGAAAATAATAATCTGCATGCAAGATTCCGCTATTCTTCACATTTTCGTTTTGTACGGTAAGGGAGGTCCGTTGATATACTCGCTTTGGGAAGGCATTGATGCCCAAATCCTGCACGGATCGCAAAAAGGCAGACCCTCGCCTGTTCTCACGGCCATGCATCAGCCACACGAGGTGTTAATCCCGCGCATCTCCGGCCGCTTTGATTAACATCTGCCGACACATGTCTGTGGTGCGAGGCGTTGCGTGCCGTAGCGAGCAGTCGCTAGGTCTGCCAGTTGCATTAAACCTGTGGTGGTCGGCGCAGCCCACGGGTGTGCTTTTAGTCATTTGTGCTCCTGCATCTGCGTTAGCGGGTAGCTCAGAATACAATGCTTCGGAAATACCGGTGCGCGCGGAAAAATGGAGCTGGGAAAAAAAGAGTCCAATTTCAAGAAAGTCACTGAGTTTAATAGGCTGTGTAGGTTGTCGCTGTGGACGGCACGGTGGCGCAGTGAGTAGCGCTGTCGCCTCACAGCAAGAAAGTCCCTGGTTCGAATCCCGGCTCAGGGACCTTTCTGCGTGCGGTTTGCATGTTCTCCCCGTGTCCGCGTTGGTTTTCGTCGGGCAATCCAGTGGCCTCCCACATTCAAAAGACATGCCGCTGCATAGGTTAATTGGCCTGCGGAATAAATTTCTCCCATTGCCCTGTGATGGACTGGCGTCCCATCATAGGTATAGCCCTGCCTTGCGCCCTGTATCTGCCGGGATAGGCTCCGGCTCACCGTGACCCTGTACAGGATTAAGCGCTTTCTGCCAATAGATGGATGGATTGTCGCTGTTGTGCTGCGCAGATCTCCGATGGGTCTCTGTTTTGGAGCGGGTTTGTTTGGCACAACGTAGGAGGTTTCCCTCCACGCGCGGAGAGCCTCTTCAATCAGCTCCAAGAAGCTTCCAGCACGTGGAGCGAAACGTTGGTACATTGTGCCGAGCAAAACACTGAACAACCTGACCGCCAATCCGAGTACGTATGTGTACCACGTACTTCAATACCTGACGAAATCAAACTCTTGAATCTCTGCTATGGTGTGTGTGCTACTCTCAAGAGTCCAAGCTTCATACCTGCCCCACTGTTACCCCATGATTCGATGGTGATGATCCCCGACGCCTGACTAGTACCGCACTGAGTTACATTTGTCAGCGCCCGTTTGCCCAGCAGCCGGAGCAGGTTATTTCCCTATGGGAGCCAAGGGGCTCAGAACGGGAGATTGGTGTACACACACACACACATTAACTGTAAGTGCTGTTAAAACTGGTATGGTACACTAGGGAGTAAGCGGCCAGCACCATGCCCGGCCGCATTTGTCTCCCTAGTGGTGGTTTGTCTATTCACTGCACCAAGTACTCATTTGAGGCTCAGTCGATCTAGGGGAGGCCCAGAACCAGTTCAGAAATTCGTCGCTGGCGTTGGCCATGAACGGGAATCGAACTCGGGTCGCTGGGTTCATAGCGCTGCATGCTACATGCTATACTATCGCTCCCCGCACATAACAAGAACAACCGCCATTGTACACACACTTGCTGATTCATTTACAAACACAGTTAAGTGTGAACCCACAAAGAACAACACAGATGAATTTGGGTCGAAAAACGTTATCGGTACTTGAACACAATGTCATTTTTCATATTTAGGTATCCTTGATATAGTGTGGCACTATCAGCTTGGAGGCAGATCATTGCAGTAAAGCCGAACACATTGATAACATCTTTGGCTAAATAATACAACACAAAACACTGAAACATTCAACGAGAATTGTTATCGACAAAGAAAATAATAATACAACTTTCTTATTTTCCAGCAATTTTCGTGTCAATTTACAGTGTGACTTTCATATTCAGATTCTAGGCTGGTGGCATTATTTTATGAATGTCAGTCATGTTGGGCATTTTCTGCCCCGACACGGTCGGTTGGGCATCGTAATAAATTTCCCAGTGCATTCTCACTTTGACCAGCTGCACAGATTTACTTGGAAGTGGGTCGGACGGAACAGATGGAGCAAGGCCATATAGGCTCGACATTATTTATCCGAGAGTGGGAGGACACAGGGCTGTGATCTCATTTTGGAGATTCTTCAGGGCTGAAATGCATGTGATATGGGAATTTACGACACCGTCTCCCCACCCTCTGTCTTGCCGTCTCAATGCTTAAGTATCCACGATGTTCTTAGTTTCCTCTTTCGACTCATCACGCTGCATAGGAATAAAAAAAAACCCTGCAACCAATCGTCTGCTTGCGCTTGCTGGCAGATGTGGAGTGCAATTATGTCGGGGAGCAGTGGCACGATGGTTAGTGCTGGGCGTGCAAACGATACATCTAGGTTAATTGATGTGACTAAATTGCCCACTCCCGTGCCCTGAGATGTAGCATGCTTATCCCTCCCCGGTGGACAACTGTTAAAAATAGCTGCATAGCTCGACAGTTGCTTCCAAATTAAATAAAAACTGACTGACTAAATTACGTTGCTTTACCAGTTAACTGTGCCAAAATTGTCTCAGCCTGGTCATTCATGATTGCACGAAAAAGTGCATTTGATTAAAAGTGGTTCTGCACTTAATTTGGCAAAATCTCAACTCTGAGAATTTAAGATATCGGTTTGGCTGTCATGAGGGGACGATTACTGGGTGGTTCTCTGGACCGGAGGTCACATTAAAGGATTTCAGAAATAGTTCTGTGATACTTGCTTCTGTGGGTTTACTATACTCACACAGCTGGTCGGTTTTGTGAAGTGAAGGAGGTGCTCAGGACCGGTTCAGATGTCACTCACCACTAATATTAGACGTGGCTGGGAATCGAACTCGGATATCTTGGCTCATAGCCCATTGCATAATTACAGCACCCACTCCATTCACTCCATCGCACAATGCATTCGCCAAATATATATACACAAACACGTGGGTATAGTCACACAGACAAGTATGTTTCCTCATTGTATTCATTATGTAACCAGAACTTCTGTAATCCTGAGTTCAAGCCTTAGGTCGGACAAGAAAAACATGAATTCTCTCCGCGATGATTTTACAAATTCCCCTGTGCAGCGATCTCAGGTCAGGTCAGTGAATCCGGTGAACAAGTGTGTGTGATGCAACATTTCACATTTGCACTTGCATCAGCAACATACGATAGAAAAATCATCATCGGTCATGATCAATCAACTGCTGGATGGAACACTCCCCAAGGCATCGCCATCCTTCCCAGTTCTGAATAACAAAAATCCACTGAGCACCTGCACACAAGCTGATTTTATGGTTCTGTCTCCCTGGTTAGCGTACCTCCTCTCAGGCATGTTCTCTTCCTTGGCTGCCATTCCATGACAGTTCTTGATCATCAGCGAAGAGCACGTTACGTTTGAGCAACGATCGGCAAACAAAGAGAGCACATTTCCAGTTGATCAAGTGCATGTTTGGGAACACGATGCCAAATAAGTAAAGGGCACATTGATTTGGTGCGTGAAGAAATCTTACACTAAGTTCATCGGAGACTTGGGCCGTCTCAAAAATTGGACAATGTGCCGTGACTGAAGCTTTCATAAAAATACATAGGTCTCTTAAGCTTTTTGCCTGCTTCGCATTGATTGGATTTAATAATAACGACAGCAGCACCAACGAATCACATTTGCTCTCCGTCTCTTACATCGTGATTTCACACAAGTGTTGCTGTCACTCTAAAATACAATGGTCCAAACACAGCGTGTGCATTCCTCCTGCTAGAGGGTGTGTGAGATGAAACCCGCACAGTTTGTTTTAATTGCTTGGACATAACACGCTCTTTTGGCAACCGATTAACGCGGCTGTTATGCTTCGTGAAACTGGTGGACAGCCATTAGTGAAACTGGCACACTGGGGCATATAGTGTGATATCCTACCGTGAGCTGTTTAGAGTTGTTTAAGGCTCTGAGGCCAGTGACTTGCCCACTTAAAGGATTAGAGAAATTACGGGTTCTTCCGGGCAAATTTGGGAATGAAAGTGTTGTTTTCGTTTCTCCCTATTTTTGTTTTCTTAAAACAAAGAAAGGAAAAGCTCTGCAATGGCTTGCACGTGCCACTGCTGGTGGAAAGGTCTGCTCTTCCAAAATTATCATTGCAGGTTGAAGACTTTTGGTTTCATATCACTTGCACATCTGCCAAATGAAAGAGCAGCTGTGAATAATAATAATTTCAGATAATAATGTATTACATTTATTTAGAGCCTTTCACCCAGAGGTCCCAAGTTGCTCCAGGAAACCAAAGATAGGTGCAGGGGAGGCAACCGTGTGGTTAGCCAGCGCCAACCTGCCAGCCACTGCGTCCCTCCATATTATGATTCTTCTTTTCGATTCTTCGAAGCGTGATGGTTATATGACAGTTTCTTCTCGCTCAATTGAAACCACATAACAAAAAAAATAGTACAGGCAGTATTTTATACCAGAAAAACTTTTGCGAGACAAATTCGCATCCTCCCATGGCAGCATATGCTGTCCCCCGCTCGTGAAAATGACAATAATTGTGGGTGATCCTTGACAGCTGTGCAAAAGGACATACTGATGTATGGGTGTTTATAAAATCAGAGGTCAAAGGTAAGCAGCGAGCCTGTCTCACCTGCTCCAGGCCTGCTCGCGCACGCACGCACAGCCAGTCGTGTATTGACTACACGGACCCCACAGAAACGTACGGAATTTTCCGTGTCAGGAATGCGAGTGTGAGGTCTCTGTTGGGGTTACTGGAAGGCGGCAGGCTGCGCTCTGTCGTGTCCGAGGGCTGTCCGGCAAGAGTTAAGGCGCTCATTCCTCTCCCAGTCGCCCCGCTGACTGAGTGATGTGGCAGAATGTAAAGAGAAGAGACGTTTCAAAAGAATTTTAAAACACTGTCATGTACATTGGGGTCCTCTCCGAGGGTGTGTGTCTCTCGGCGCTAGCGAACGTAGCGAGACTTTCAACTTGAAGATATTTTCGTCCAAAAAAACGAAAAATCTATTTTTCCTAATGCATTGATAAGAATGAAAATATATAGTTTTTATTTTTGATCTTTTCCCCACATTTATTCTCTATGATTTTGCCATCAGAACGCTCTCAGAACTTTGCATCATCCCCCGTTAGAGAGTGGTCTGTGGAAGGGGATACCACAGAGCTGTTTCTGAAATCACTTCAGGTCACCTCTTATCCACACTAGAGGGCATCACTTTCCCACAAGCCCTGCTACAGAGACACACCATCATTGCACGACATGATGGTTGCTCTTCAAAGCTATTTTTCGGGATAGCCGTGTCAAGCGCTTGCCCTCACAGCGTTTTGCCTCCCTTGTTGGAAGCATCGTCAACTCAACTCCAGAGGATGCTTCCAACTTGGGAGGCGAAACGTCGCGAGGGAGAGAGGGAGAGCTTGACGACTATCCCGAAAGAACAGCTTTGAATAGCAACTATCATGAATCGAGCCTAGAAACCTACATCAGTACATTGCATGACAGTCAAACCGATATCTTAACATCTTAGACCTGGACTTTAGCCAAATTTGGTGCTAAATCAAATTTAATGTAACGTAGTTTTTGTGCAGTCATGGTGACGGCTGAGAATATCGACTCACTCTACTTGAAATTCTGGGTTAATCGTGAGGCGGCTGTTCTGATCCACACTTGATATGACAGCAGTGGCAGCTCAGGGCTCTCACTCTCTCAGCCAGCCAGCCACTTCCACAATGATGAGAAATAAAAAAAACAAAATAAGACGTGACATACACCTCCGCTATTAGTAAATATTTTAGGAGACGTTCACCAGAATATGATGCATTCAAATATCGCTCTTGGAGAGCACCTGCTTGATGGTTAGCCAGCAGAACCTGTGCATTGCTACAGGAGAGAAGTCCACATATGGGTACTCGAGCCGATGGAAATCGCTAAACATCCACGATTTTACGGTTCACTGAGATGAAAGAATCACATTTTGGCAAGCGTACCGCTGTTTGACACCCAACAACACTACGTTTATCAACATTTGTTAACATTTTTTCAATGTCGTGTAAATAGTTTTTTGTAAATGTTATGTCAGCAGAGCTTGGTTTAAATAACAACATCAAATTGAAGGATTCTTCCATGTTTTTGTTCTATGTCCTTTTTGGCTTTGTGGAACCTCACGAATGCACATAGACGTTGCTTAATATATACAATTCTGATGAATCATTCGCACGGGCAGGCAACATGAATTATTCATACACATTGCAGACAAATGGTGACGTTTGAAATTTCTCTCAAAACTGGGTCCACTAGGAGGCAGCAGGTTCCAGGAGTGGGAGTCCTGTAGCTATACCAAGCAAGCCATTGGCATTTCTCATCATCATCATTGTCAGAAATCGCTTAATCCTGTACAGGGTTCCGGTGAGCCGGAGCCTATTCCGACAGACACAGGGCGCAAGGCAGGGGCTATAACCAGAATGGGGCGCCAGCCCATCACAGTGTACCGGGGACAATTTAGTCAGCAGGCCAATTTACATATGCAACAGCATGTTTTTGGACTGAGGAAGTGCATTGTAGTCGTCTTGCTAAATGTCGACAGGTGACATTTGCTCAAATAAATCTTATGGGGGACCTAAGACTAGAGAACCACAATGAACCCCTTCAAGATCTGCTGAAGGTTTTTGCATAATACACAGAGGCTGGGTGCTTCATACACGTTTTGCAAGCTCTGTACTTGAACGGGATACTTGCAATAGACGTAGATGTGAGATTGTCACGTGCTAGGCTTGGCTGTGAGTAGGTCAGAATATGACAGTGCAGCAATGGATTCTTTGAATCTGTGTGAAGCTTTAAGTGTTACCCCCCTTGCATATGGTGGTTTTCCCCCGGGCACTCCTGTTTCTTCACACACACACACACCAAAACACGAATTAACAGATTAGTCTAAACATCCCAATGCACGAGATATGATGAAACAAAGACTGGAGATGGAGTGAGACTTTCCTGGGCAAGGGGTGATATTGTAAAAGCGAATATTCATGATTATTATTGTATATTGCAATGTAGTGACGAGATTAATCAACACCCTTTTGTAAGCAAACGTGACAGCTCAGAGGGGAGGAGATAGATAGCGTGAATTTAGTTTTACGATGTACCCATTTCACTGACAAGGGCAGATTAAACGATTTGCGAGGGTTCTGCTGGCTTCACCTGAAAGGAAATCTGCCGCAGATGAACTACACGTCTCGTGTGTTTGCTGGCACAGTGTCTTGGCTGGGATAACGAAAACACGAACTGATTCCACGGCATTATTTGCACTCCCATGTTTGGTATTTTGTACAAAAAAGGAGGCCTTTTTAAAAAACAAAAAAAAACGGATTCCTGGATGTAACTGGATGTAATGTTTGTCAGGTTTTATTTTCTAGGAATCTCTTTTGTAGCCACAAGGGTATTTAACAAAAAGGACAACAGGTGAAACAGTAGACTTGAGTATTGCGTGTGAAATATCACGCAGCGCAACCTGTTTCAATCATTTCAAAAGTTGGCAGCCGGTTACGTTCTGTACTTTTACCGGTTAATCGCTTCACTGTATAAAATGTGTATTCATAATTATGAGTGACTGCAGTTAACTGTGCCAAAACATCAGGTTCTTGTATTTGCTAAGACCCCAAGATGGTTAAGTAGCATAGCCTCTTAAAAAGTAATTTATCATGCAATCAAATTAAGGTTTAAGAGCTGGCCAACTCCCCCTCCTTTCCTTGTCAGTGTTTCTCCTGGAACTCAAACGTGCGATACAGAAATGGGTGCCTCATTGGAGCTGAGAACCCCATGCTTTAGTCTCCCTTGCCGATTCTTTGTCCCCCCTTGCCGATTCTTACCGTTCAAAATTAGCCCAACAATGTGTGGTGCCCCCCTCTGAGCAGCAAATCACTTTGACTTTGCCTCATAATAATTCTAACAATCTACCACTTTTGACGCGCAAAGTATTCGTTTGCTCTCCACGAGAGGGAACGACTTGCGAGGAACTGGCGAGGGAGGGCGAAGGCAGCCAGACTGTAAGCCGGCACCAACATTTACCCGACACCGCGTCCTCTATGTATGTCGTCAGCCAAATATTGAGGTTGGTTTTTTTTAAGCGATGGGAATAAACCAGAGTACACGGCGAAAACGCACGCGATGGTGGCTCACTAATGGACACGCCATCCATCCATCCACTCGCAAGATGGATATGTATCTCAAAACGGAGCCTATGTGTTCGACGTGCCTTCGAGAGGCTGGCGCCGGAGTCGGGTTTGCGCCCCCCAGAGCCGCACGGCGTACTGCGAACGGCGACGCATGAGGCGCAGACGCGAGCTGTTGGCGTCGATTGAATTGACACGATTGTGCCGGGCGTGAGTGAGATGAAAACTCGGCGACGACGTTTTGTAATGCGCTGTGCGTGCGTCGCCACTACAAATATAGCACATTTTATATTGACTTTCCTGATGTATGTGCTCCCTGGATTAATTAGTCAGCGGGTTGTTTTCGGTTTGGTTATTAAAATTTCACAAGGAGCCCGCGGTAGTTTGCTTTTATTAGCGTTGAAACCCGCACGTTGTTATTAAATGCTGCCAAGGAAAAATACAATTGCTCACGGTTTTATGGATAGTGGTACATTTTCATTTTCACACCAGAACACACTTCTGGTGATACAAAATAGGAGCCCGGTGATCTTTGATCCCGTCGACCATTTTAATACCGCAAAGTTTGGGCATCTGCTCTACTTGTGGACTACACGCATTCATTTCACTGACTCCTTCTGTGGCCTGTTTTGTTTGAGTGTAGTCACGGCAGTTATTCTGCCGACGCCTGTCTTGTTTTCTGCGGGAGCACCTCACGCGTTGACAAAATGCCTATAAATCCGTTCACCGCTCTGGACATCGTGCGTGATCCATTAAAAGACAAAGCTGTCCTGGGCTCGCATGCTCTGCATTTCATTGCGAGTGCGTGCCCTGCATTATAATTTAACGGGTCATTTGCATCGGGTACCTAACCCGCGTCGCGCCAGCTTGCGCAGAGTTTAGTTCCGTGCCCAAATACTGTAATCAACTTCGATTGTTTTGACAAAACGTTGTCAAAACAGCATTTTTGAGCGCTGTGATTTGTTGTTCTGCGCTCTACACAAAAGGGAACGCTTCTCCATCCTGCTCTCCGCGCAAAACGTTCAGCTGCGCGCAACAGTAATGGAGAGAAATGACATGAATGTAGCTTGGTGGAGTCGTCCTTTGGAGGTTGGGCTCCTGAAGACATCAAAGTGGGAGCCTTTGGCGATTTTAAAGCAGCCTTTAGCAGCTGTCTCATCGGCGGCTGAAAATGAGTTAAGAAGTTGTTCCGACGATGTAGGAATAACCCGTATTTACAGAGAGCCCGGGTTGAGACAGCCAGCAGGTGTGATACATAGGGGTGGAATTTATTTTACAAGTTTTTTTTTTAATTATATCTAATTTAAGAAAGTGGTAAATCAACAAGACATTGTATGTATGTGTATTTGTGTTGAAGTTTGTATGCATATAGTGTTTTTACAAATAGCATATACTTATGAGAATTGCTCTTAAGGGCTGCTCTTTTAGGATAGCCGTGGCAAGTGCTTTCCCTCTTAATAATAATAATCTCGTCCATCTCTTTGTCAGTCCACGACTGGATGGTGGACTTGCAGCGTGATTTCAGGCATGGGTTGGATAGTGAACCAGATTTCACCCTGGTTCACTATCCAACCCACAACCTCCCCCCACGATTTCACTCTGATATCCAGCACGGCTTGCTGAACGGGAGGGATGGTTATGATGGGTTCACATATTACTCGCCACGGATGTTAGCGGTAAGTGCGCTGCGCTACGAACCCGGTGACCCAAGTTGGATTCCCGCTCATAGACAAAACCAGTGACGGTTATCTGAACCGGTGCTGGGTCTCTTTTTGGTCCACTCAGCCTCAAATGAGTACCTTGTGTTATGTGAAAACATTGCCACTGACGAAACAAGCGGTCTGGCGTGGTGATAGCCTTGTGTGCTGCGTCGGCCTGCCTTAATAGGTGCTCGCTAACAGCTCGTGCAGAAAAAGTCCGTTGAGACTATATGAGGGATCTTTGTGTTGTGTGTAAATACACACTATATATGGGCGGCTGGGGGCCCAATCAGTGGCGTTCTCTCAGGTTTCAAAAACCCCAAGATTGCTTCTAAATAAAACGGTGAAAGTTTTGTTGACTCACAGCCAGGGTATTTTAAAAAAAGTCTATTTTTTGAAAGTACACTTGGAAAATAAACCGCCTATTATAGGAGTCTCATATGTGCCATTTAGTTAGGAATGCAACTTGAAATACAACGTTAGCAATGTGCTTCATTTAGTAATTGTGTGGTTGAATTTATAGCAGCCTTTAAGTACGATTTAACTTTTCAAAATCAACCACTTTAAAATGAAATCGTGTTTACGTTAAGACAACCATTTACCAACTTTAGTTTATTTTGCACATTATTTTAGCCTACTCGCAGATGAAAACATCTAAATGTATAAAAAGCAATCCCCTCACCAACACTAGCAAAAGCAATTTGTGAAATAGATCGGCAGAGGAAAAACAAATGCAAATACCAGCATCTTCATCATTGTCAGAAGCCGCTCAATCTTGTACAGGTTCGCGGTGAGCCAGAGTCCATTCCAGTAGACACAGGGCCAAAGGCAGGGCCGTACTCAGGATGGGATGCCAGTCCATCACAGGCAGCTGCGCTACTCAGCGCGCCGTCGTGCCGCCCCAAATGCGAATATTGGCAATTAAATCACCCGGTTAATTCTCAGCGGCGAGATTGATGGAGAGGGCGATGCGGATCGTGTATCGCGTTCAAACGCGAGCAGTTCAGCTCGCGAGCCGACGCTTGTCGGTTCGCAGCCGGCGCCTCCGGAGGACCGTCACGGCCGAGTGTCGTGTGTCATCGCGCGGCTCGGCGTCTGAGAGAGGACGTGCGGTCAGGAACGCGCGTGAACGATCGCGCCAGAACGCCAACGATGCGCTGAGTTGGCGCGGCAATCCTGGCGGAGGCTGACAGCCGCCGCCGTTAGCTTCTCGGTCTGAAAGAGCGGGAGAGGCCCGGTCACTTGGATTTCTCACCCCGCATCGCTTCAGAGCGAGGCCCGCGTGCGTCGCCTTTTAACGCGACGCACCCCGAGGCGGACTGTGTTGCAGGTTGCGAGCCGCAGAGTCACGCAATGGAAAAATAATTGAAAAAAAAAGCTGTCGAATTGATGCGGTTTCGGTTCAGATATTCTACGGGCACGTTGGTGTTTTGCTTTGCATTATGAAGTTCAGTTTTCAAAAAAAACGTTGTAAGGATGATGGCAGCTTGGGGAGGGATTCCGAGATCGGCTCGTGTTGCAGAAACAACGAAGATCGATGCATCATCCAGCAGTGTCATGGTTGCTTTTTAATGCTGTTCTTTCGGGGTAGCCGTGTCGAGCGCTCCCTCTCTCCTTTGCAACATTTCGCCTCCCACGTTGGAGGCATCTTCAGGCGCTCTGAGACCATCATGCATTGAGCAGTGAAAACCTACGTCAGTATAATTTTATTTTGTCATCTTAGTCAGTCAGTTTTTATATAAGCTGTAAGGAACCCTTGAGCTATGTAGCTCTTTTTAACTGTTCAGCGGAGCGAGGTAAGCAAGTTAGTAGATAACTTGAGCTATCCCCGCGTTTACGTGTAGGTTTATAGTGGCCGGTTAGCCGAGTGAGGTTTAGAGGACATGCGGCTCAGTCAGTTTGTATTGAGTGCTCCAGTTTAAATCCTGTGTCACCTGCTAATGTATGTGGGAAGTTAATGTTCGTGTATATGTAAATGTTTTAATGGCTGTCTGTTAAATTTAGTTAATGGCCCTCGATGAGCTCACAGCTGGTTAATTAAAGAACACTGACATTAAATTGATTATGGTCTGTATAAAATCAATAAGTCTCGCACACGAGACAGCTTGCTATTTCTTGCAGAGATTAGAGTGACGAGGAAAGCTTTATATGTAATTACGATATTATTATATTGTACGAAAGACAATTTGCTTTCTGAAGGTAAATGAAGGAAAAGCAGACGTCAATAATAAACATTGCCATGTTTGCACAGGTTTTGCGCTGTGCTCATGTCAGACGTCCTCAATTCATCGTTGGTAGCCGAGTGTAATCAATGCTTACGTTAGATTTCATTACGAAGAGACGTTTCGAATTCAATTATTTCAGGTTTCATAACTTGACAGATGTACAAAGGAAATGTCCATATCAATTATAATCGCATACTAGCTTAGGCAATTGTGCTGTTTTTTGTTACTTTAATGTTTTATTATGGTTGCTCTTCAGATCTTTACTTTCGGGATAGCTTGTTGAGCGATCTCCCTCGCGACGTTTCACCTCCCACGTTGGAAGCATCATCGGGGAGAATGAGAGATCGCTCGACATGGCTATCCCGAAAAAGCAGCTCTGAAGAGCAACCATCGTGTAACAAGCCGTGAAAACCTACATCAGTCCATTTCACGTTTTAAACTGCTACCTAAATATACTGGATCTTTGTAAATGAAAACAACAACACGCTCAAGCATTCATCGCGTGGGCGTTTCTAATTGCTTGAACATGTTTTCAATATGGGAGCCTCCAGTATCCGCAGTCAACCTTTTCACCAAAAACCCGCCGCCTCGTGCTACGTCCCGTCATGGGCGCTGCTGTTTCTTGAAGTTAACAGGAGCAATGGTGGGTGATCGCTAACGCTGTAGGCTCCCGTAATGACAATGTGTTTCCACGATTAAAAACTCCAAAATATTGTGTGTTTTGTGAGCTATAAATTCAAGTTGGCTGTGTATTACTTTTTAAGACGTGTATGTTATGAAACTTCACGCGCCTTTTCTGAAAAAACCCTGCGTATAACTTGGAATAATAAAATAGATTTCGAAAGTGCTTTTCACCGTAAGATTGCAAATCACCATACAAAACTAAAATTGGGGGGAAGGGGAAGCCAAAACAAATAAACCTTATTTATAAGTATATGCCAACATGTTTAAATCTAAGTAAATCCATGCTATTGCACATTTAACGCTACGTTCCCACCAATTTAAGCGATCACTTGCAAGTTTCTTAAAGTTTTTACTGCAGATTAGATTTCAAAGATAATCATATTGTTTTGTAAAATAAAAATATATTTTGATAACATTTTTGCCATGAAAATACAACGCAGATAAAAGGTAAAAAAAAAAACATGAAATCTGCAGCCTACTATTTAAATCAGTAGAGTTGGCAAGTGTGGAATCATATTCCACATGTCGAAATTTTAAATGAGGCAATTTTTCTTCCTCCACTTTCTTTCACGAAGTTTCAATACAAATTTCAAGACGAACTACATGTGGCAGCCTCTCACCAAAATCATTTCAGTTTCAACAGGTTCTCATTTTCAAAAAATCATTTCATGGCGTGGGTATATTAATCCCTGTTGGCTTGTTTCACCGGCTCCATACAAAAACGTAGATATTTTTGTTCAAGAACAATGTGCACAGAGATGTAAAACGCTCGACTGACGACAAAATCTGCTCAAATGAAATATCATATCGCACGGCAGAGGAGTTCATATTCCTGCTGGCAGCTTTCACGCTACAGTACTTTTGTGTAAATGGCGAGGCCTTGGCATCCGTGATAGAAAGCACATCACGGCGCCTCGAGTTAAGCCGCTAATTTTATCCCCGCGGGTTTAAATTAGGGTTTAAGAGGGTCCGCTTGGAAGCAGCAGCAGCAGCAGGAGCGCGTGCGAGTGCCGCGTCCCCAAAGTGTCGATTGCATCCCCCACGCTCGCCTGAGAGGGGGAAGTTAGAGAGTCTAAAACGCCAGACACCTGCTATGTGTCTCGTGCATCGTCCTGCTCGCCGCCAATGTCCCAGAATTCCGACCGATGACAGAGCAGCCTCGCGTGGCCTCCTCGAGTCACGGGAAGCGGGCCAGTGCTGCCCGGCCAAGGGGAGGTCGCGACGGTGGCGCCGGCCCAACGGATAAATCCGGCTCGGGTTTTCGGGACGGTTCACACGCAGTGCAGATCGTTATCGTCGTCGGGTTATACGTTCGTGCCTCTGATTTCTTAATTCAGTTTTTTGTTGTCGTTGGGGTAATCGTTTTTTAATATCGCCACGAATAAGTTCGTCTGATCGCGGGATGTGAAAACTTTTCGTAGCTTTGCTCGGTTTACGTATATGTGATATAAACAAATTTAGTCTAGGTCATGATTTGTCAGAGCTTGGATGACTGCTTCAATTTCCGCCGGTCGGGATGAGTTTTCATAGTCTACACGCGGCTGCCACAGGCAGTGCTGGAGGAAAGTGATAAATTCAGCTCGGGTTTCTGGGACATTTCACGTAAAACGCAGATCACTGTAATCATCGATCATCAATGTACCGTGCTATCCCCTATGCAGTGCAGCTGAGAACAAATGGCATTTCAGGTAAATCTCAGTAAGGTTGTGATCGTGGACCAAATGCAATGTCCTAAAACAATACAGCAATAAATAATATACCCAGCAAACTAGACAAAAACAAAAGCGAAAAATTATACGTTTCTTGAGATTACTCTCAACTATGTCTGAAATAATTTGCATTGCAAATGGAAAATGTTCATTGGCATTAAATGGTGTAATCCTTTGATTGCAGCTTTCTGGTAGCTATTTACTATGCAGCTTCTGTTTTCTGTGAAGCATTGTCGATAGCGTGAAAAAGAAAGGTTGCATCAAATAGTGCATTCTGCCCACACTCTGCCAACTTTACACAAGGTTCCTGCTGTGCAGAACTTTCTTGGTTAAATTTGCCACGCTAATGGGGCGCTGAACTGCATGTAAAAGTATTTCCATTTATCTGCATCATGTGTCAGACGCCACAGCCTCTGCTCCCATCTTTGGAGATAATAGATTTTATTTTTAGCGCCCGCCGTCATGTATTGTGTCCTCTCCCCCGCCACCTTCCCGCTTGTATGTCAAGAAGTCTGTCATAAGACAAGCGCGTGGGCCCAATTTAATTTGCTTTTACATTTTTAGGGAAGCTATGTCGATGGAATAGCAGCCCAAGTGCCCCACCGAGGCTCTCCTTTTATCCCAGCACCTGTTCCCTTTGGCTCCGACTGTACTCAGTAGCAGAGTGGCTCACACCGCCAATTTCTTTGCGATGATTGCAGCCTCTCATTTCGCCGATAGCGATCTGCAGACACAGCTCTCCAGGCTGCGCTGATACGCGAGAGCTCACGTTCTGAAGGGAAAATCCCCAATCCAAATATGTTCTGTGCTTTCATCATCATCATCATCGGCCATGGTCAATTCGCGGCTGGATGAAGGCTTCGCCAAAGCCGCTGCCACTTCTCGCAATCTTGCGTTGTAACTGGCCACCTTGCCACCTGCACACGCACCGATTTCATCGCTCCATCTCCTCGGTTGTGCGTCTTCTCAGACGCGTTCCTTTCCTCGGCCTTTGTGTCGCGCAGGTGTCCTTGGTAGAGTTTTATATCTATGCATGGAATTTCGACGGGTACCAAAAGTAATCCTGAAATGGACAGAAGTATGCTATCTCGCGTCTGATACAATCGTCCGACATAAACACACGTCGGACAACATTACGCTGCTAATGGCTCTGCCGTAGTAATGTCGGGAAAAAGTTTGTGGAAAGAGATTGCCGGTAGTTATTATTTTATTATTACTCTTTTCCTAATGTCACTCTTATCCCGAGAGTGCTGCACTTAAGATTGCCTCGCTGCAGTGTTTGTGCATACTCCGTCTCTGGTGGAGACATCAAAGTGCATTTTTCATTCTGTAGCATTTCGAGGGAGTGCAGACAGCTTATCGGACCCAAACTCAGCCAATGCCTGTGTGTCGGATTAATGTTCTGCCACAGGGCAAAGCCAAAACTATTTTTTATTAAAATGCGCTTCCCAGCCGCTGAAGGCAATTGAATTTAATTGTCTCAGACGTGTATAACATCGGTGATCTCCCGCTAATGTCTACTCCCAAATGTACTTTATTCTGTTCAACTACAATACCACAGGGAAGACTGTTGGCCTTTCATACATTCCTGTATGAGCTCACATGTACGTGTATTTTTGAGCATATTAAATATTATGAGTGTGTTAAAACATGATAGTAAAATGTAACGGTCTGTATTGGTGGTGCATGGCTTGCATGGGCTGGTGTTTGCATATATACTTGTGTTTTTTTCCATGAATACTATACGAACTTCGACAGCCACGATCAATTAGAGTCACTAATGTTCTTAAATAGCCCCTGGTATATTTTGTCATAACGTTTACATTTCCAATAAAATCTTGGTGGTAGGAGCATGCTTCATTTCAAGTCTGGTATCTGGGTTTGCAACAAAGTTTGGTTGTATAACAGCGTTTGGTGGTAAACTACGATTTTTGACTACATTATTATAACGGTAAAGGTGGAGCCCTGCAAGTGCTCGCTCACGCCACAACTGATGGAAGGGCCTCCACTAGAGTGAGCTCTAGCGTCCATCTCTAGAGGGGTATCTGGAGAGGTATCTGGCCAGACAACCCGGCACAAGTGGAAGTACCCACATTTTCCCCGCACGAGTGAGCGCAACAACGACTTGGAAAACGCTTGACGGCTCTTTGCGCCGCGTACGGTTGTCCGCATTTAATCTCTTCGTTTCGTTTTTTCCCCACAGCGGAGGACAAGGCCGGCAAGCCGCGCGTGGAGAGCGGCGGAGACACGGAGCACAAGGCGGCGGAGAAGACCAACGGCACGGAGGCGCCGCCAGACTCCAGGTCCTCGGCCTCTTCCCTCTCCCTTCTCTCCCCCGATGAGATAAAGTCCATCGGCGACTCGCTCGGCGTGGAGGCCAAGGAGTCTGGCGGCGACGGGCCCGCCACCGACCAGGCAACCGCTGGCAACACCAACAACAACAACAACGGCAACGGGTTGTTGGCGCCGGCCTGTGCTCGAGACGAGATGCTGTCCAGCGGCGGCGGCCCGGCTTTGGCCGGGAGGGCCCCCCAAGGAGGAGCCGCTTCGATTCTGATCGACAGCGACCGCGCGGCGAGCTCGGATCAGAACCCCCGGTGGCTTCACGCGCTCGTCTAGGAGGCGACGCCCGGGGACGAGCTGACAGGTCAGTGTCGCGTCTCGTCGCGCGATGACATCACCGTGACATCCCAGCGCGGAGGTCGCGTTGCCCCGCGAGCCGCTGTCGACGGAGCCGCGCGCGCGCTGCGTTCGGTGCCGGCGCGAGGTACGCACCTCCTGTGCGCGTGCGGCTTCTAATTCTGCGGGACTTACGTAAGTTTTAAATGAAATGCCTTCGAAGCAAAACAAAGCGATCCCTCGGCACACACGCCTGCCCGCAGCATGAAAGGGGCATTCTCTACCCGTTGTCATGGCGAGTAAACACGAGCATTTTTTTACTGGGGATACAATTTCTGGTAAGAAAGCAAGTGCGGAGATGAACTTTCTGTTTTATCAGCTCCGCGGGCTTGCTGAATGACACATGCGCTCGGGAGTCCAGCTGTCATCTTCTAGACTCTAGAGGAAGTCACACTGGAGCCTAATCTGGGACAGGTATTAATGCCCCAGATTATGCAACGTATCCTGCCTTGCATGTGTGTCTCGGTAAGGCGGTCGCAATCACTCTAAGGGCCAGGGGTCTCGATGTGTAATTTAGGCTGGAGGAGTTGTTAGCGCTGGAGAGTGTCTGCCAGTGACAACCTGTCCTTTGATGTTCCAATGCTTTTAGTGTATCGCAAACAAGGTGGTGTGCTTCTAACGTACAGTTCTGTGAGCATCCTGGAATAAGTACGCTACTACAAACATATGTATTTCCTCTTGATTTGTAAATTTTATTCTGGCTGCATTGAACATCCTCGACAAAACATGCGTAGGCATCTAAGGCCTCAGCGATTACAATTTGTTTCGTAAGTGGTTTGACTCTGACCTTTGCAAGTTTACGTGTAATAATAATAACTGCGTTCTCGAAAATCACATCTGAGAAACATTGTCATTCTTGTTTATCTTTTGCTGCTTCCATAGATGACTAATGCTGTTTTAGTGTGGATCTGGGAGCCTTGTGAATATCTACTCCTGGGAATTGGGAATTGAAATCTACTCGATATAGCCCACCCTTGGATTTATGTGTATCTGCAATTATCTTGGATTTAACATTACACATTGTCAGCCGGTTTCCATTATAGATATTACACTGGTTCCATTAAACCCAGGCTAACCAGAGAGGAATTTAAATAGACACAAGGAGCACTCCTGATAAGAATTGCTCCTTAAACGCAATTAGGACAGAGTCATGGGTAGGCCATGGAAAATTACAATTTTAATAATGCATGACTCTTTTACATTATGCGATATTGGCTCGTTTTCTGAGCTTGAGTTGAGGGTTAAAATACACCATTTTAATATTCCATCTATATATCTGTACAGTGTTTATTCAATAATGTCTGCCTGCAGGTAAAGGCGGATTATCCGTAATGCAAACACCAAGAAAGCGTGACATTCATTTGCAAGTGATCAGAATGACACGGGGTGTGGGAACGGGGCAACGATTGGAGATATAATGGCATCGCCATTTGCCTTGAGGCTGTTCTCAAACTTACATCCTCACCTTCACTGCCGTGTTTGACATCATGTGATGGTGACAGAGTTCACCATCATATGTGATTGGTTGAAGGTACCCTTACCACCACCACCACCATCATTATCCTCTCCTCGTGTGCATTGTATCGTTGAGGTCAGACCGTATGTAGATTACTTAATTCATTGTCAGAAACCGTTTACTCCTGTACAGGGTTGCGGTGAACCAGAGCTTATCCCGGCAGACACAGGGCGCAAGGCAGGGCTCTACCCAGGATAGGATGCCAGTCCATCACAGGGCACTTCTTTTCGATTCTGCGAAGCGTGATGGTTATATGACAGTTTCCCATTTCTTTACACAGGGCACTGGGAGCAAATTAGTCCGCAGGCCAAATAACCTGTGCAGCAGCATGTCTTTGGACTGAGGGAGGAAACTGGAGTGCCCGGCAAAAACCCACGCGGACATGGGGAAAACAAGCAAACTGCACACCGAAAGACCCCAAGATAATTATTTAGAACCATGGATCTAATCTTACTTTTTTTCTGTCGTTGACATGCCGTTCTCTCCGCGGCCCTTGTGCAGCGCTTTGTGACCCTCGGGTGAACGGAACTCTAGAAAATGCTATTATTATTATTACCTAACACCTCACTGCTTGAGGTTTGCTTTACAGTAGCCGACACCTGCACGGAGGTTGTTCATGCTTTGCCAGATTTACCCGTGGCTCCTATCATGGTGGAGGGGTTTGCGTGTTCCAATGAACCCCAGAGCTGTGTCACCCAGAGTTTAACACTCCTGGCAGGGTCTCCCTTGGCGAATCATTATTTGTCTGGCAGCTCCAGACAAAAAAAAACGATCTGAAGACCCTCTGGCTAAAGGAGGTTGGCGTCAGGAACGGCATCCGGCCGTAAAGTTATGTTCCAACACCCCCCAGCATTGGGGGGCAACCGGCCAACCGGGTGATTCTTGGATACCAGATGTTTATATGTAGATGAGAGGCTGTTTAAACCGGCAACGACAACTCCTGATCCCGGTGGATGAGTCTCCGCTACTCACGATCTCACGTTAGGTGCTGCTGATGTCGCTCACAATTGTGCGTTCTATAAACTCCCTCTTACCTACGTTAAAGTGCCGCACTAAATTAGCGATTTACTAATATATTTTGCAAACATGCAAGATTTCGCATGTTGCTCCGTTTGCTCCGAAAGTTAAGGAGCCACTGCGAACGGTGTGCTGGTGAGTGCTAGCACAGTAGTAGTTGGTGCTGTCATTAAAAAAAGTGACCTGCACCAAAACGTTGATTTGGTAATAATTATATTGGTAATACCCTAATATCTACATGCACGTATGGCCAGCTTGCATTTGTGCAAGTTGGGTGAATTCTCTCCGTTTAGCCAGCGGTGAGTCATGCTTACTGGAGGAAGCCTCTAAGACTGCATTATCTCTTTAAATATAAGTCACGTCAAAAATATTTACACATCTGTGTGTTAAAATGTGACTTGATCTCTAGACAATGCTCCGCAGATATTTATATATTGTTCTGTTATTCTGCATCGAAACCTTCATCGCTAAATGTGTTGACTCTGGTGCAGGTGTTACTCAAAATTATATATGCACGTTTGGTACACACACACACGCGTTCGTGTGCACCAGTCACAAAAATGCCTTCGGCTTAAAGGACATTTTGCACAATTTCCACAGATGCAACCTTTCGCGAAAATTGCACGGCGCGGCGCGCTGATTCGGAATAATTGCAGCTCTTTCCCACGAACGTTTAAACGCACGCCAAAGGAAAGGTTGAAAAAATATATATATTTCACGACTTGACAGAACAGGTGTCACGATCGCGAGGCCGCAGTGGGAGATGAGCCGGCACACTCAGATCACGCAGACGACAAAACGGAATGCGTTCCACCACCCGCTGTTCAATGGCACTATCGGGCTCCCGAGGGCAAAGCACAGCCCCGTTTATATGGGAGCCGCACATGCCACCAAGTTAGAGGTAAAACAAAAAGTTGAAGGTGCAGCCCTGCAATTGTGGGCCTAATTGAAATGCATCTCTAGAGACCCCCTCTGGGGGGGCGGTATGTTCAGCCTACTCTTCCGCCTCTGGCTGGAAGAGGACCCTGGGCAGCAGGGTGGCGCAGTGGTGACATCTGCACCACCAGCGCAGCGTCGTCGGTGGCGCGTGGAGGTTCGCTGAAGGGACCCATCTTCTGCGATCCCTTTCCTGCCACTGCGGTCGATGTTGCTTTTTAGCCAGCGATCGCTTTATTGCTTCGACTCGGACCCGAGTTCTACGCTCGTCCACAGCCACTCTCTGGCGGTCCCACGATATGGCACGGAGTTTGCCGAGTGGGCTTTTGCGATTGCCAGTGTGTTGTTTTGCAAAGACCACCTGCCATGTGTTAGCAACTCTCAGTCTTTGTCTGTCTTCCGTATTCGACTTAAAACCCACCTGTTTAATATCGCCTACTATGACACGTGAACCGATTACGCACAGCGCCATTGCGAAGCGTTGCTCATAGGGTGCTTCACACGTACTCTCGTTTAGCACGATCATTATACCGCCGGGTAGACAGAGACGGTGGGGCGGGGGGGTGACGGTTGCTTTCAACAACTTGCTCCGTTGTTTCAACTGCCACGTCGGGAGATTGAGCGAGATCGGTGACCTCTGGATTGTAAGTCCAGCGCGCTAATCGTTACAGCGCGCCACCGTGACCCTGCCATAAACCAAACAAGGCCGGCCACTCGAAAGGCCCCATTCTCCTCCATTGACGCTAACGTATAGCGCAACGGTGTTTTGGCTGGGAGAGCGCTTCTTCTTTCTTTGCGATTCTTCGAAGCACGATGGCTAGCTTCTGGACATTGTCGTCTTTCAGCTTGGGGAGAGCGCTATTAGGATTGGACAGTAAATTCCGCGTGTCTGCAGCAAGTCTTCAATGGGTGCCTGTTTGGTGTCACTTTTTTGGCAGGGCAAAAGTCTTTACAGCTGCTGCTGCTGCTGCTAAAGTAGGGTAGAGGGGATAACATTCTTTGCCAAAAAAAAAGGAAAGGTAGTTTTTTTGGTAAATGTTTATTTAACAATAAATGGCAACTGGCTATGAAATACGAGGAAAAAAACATCTAACATATGATGGAAAAAACCCTCAAATCATAAATGTGCTCCTCATATGGTCTCAAGTAGAGATCCTAAGCGTTGAATATTTTATGACTTTTTATGACTTTTCTGATTGCTGCACTGGCTCATCTGCAGTAGGTATATGAGACCACTGGTGCAAGTCTTATATGCATCAGTGGTTGGGGGCCTGGCGTGGTGCTGGCCACCCACCCCATCATGTGCCGTGCTGACCTACATTGGTGCTCTCTAGCGGCACTTACCCCCTAGCGAATCCTAAGGCTGTGTAGGGGATCTTTGTTTGCAAGTATTATTAGGCACAGCTCATCTGCGTTGTTTTGCATAGACGTTGAGTCTAGGATTTGCTGCCAAGGATCTTGAAAAGGAAAACCTTTCCAATGCTCATCTGTAAAAATGTATAAAGTGTTTTTTGTTTCTCTGTTGGTGTTTGTTGGTTGGTTGCATCATTTTGCCACAAATAACGGTGACGTCATCATTATCCAAAGCTGTTCTTTCGGGATAGCCGTGTCGTGCGCTCTCCGTCTCTCCTTCACACTCGACACGGCTATCCCGAAAGTAGAGCTTTGGAAATTAATTATCATGCATCGAGCAATAGTACATCGTCATCATTGTCATCATCTACCGTTGTCAATCCACTGCTGGATGAAGACATCCCCCAGCTGTCACCTCCTCTCACGATCCTGCGACATAAGAATCCACCTCAGCACCTGCACACGAATTCATTTAATTGCTCCATCTCTTCGCGGACGTCCTCTCGGGCACGTTCCGTTCCTCGGCTTCATTTTCCTGCTAATACGCGTCGGACATTCCACGATGCCTCCTCGGGGTAGATGATAGGAGGTGAAATAATTCGTACCCTGGCGATTCGGTAAATTGTCACAATTAGAGAATCGATGCTGGGCTTGTACAGAAGTTAAGCAATAGCTGCACATCACTGGCACAAGGACTTTAGCAAATAATAGGTGTCGTGTTGTGATTGCAGTTGTCCGCTTCTCGCAGAGTGTAAACAGCCGTGGCATGCCTCTTCGTTTATCATATCCAGCAATTCAGATCTAATTTAGTACGGTTTGTAACACCTCGAGTAGGGCATACAAAACGTCGTTTTCTGTAGTGCACAGTAGTGCCAAGGCGAAAAAAAAAATAGAAGTCTGCCATCTGTCTTTTATTTTATATTGCTATTTTATATATTTTTTTTTTTACCAAAGCCAAAATGCTTGCTCGGGCATATTTCCACACAGGCAAATATGTTTTTAGAAATAACATCCTTCAAGATGTTTTGTTTTTACTTGCCATATGAATACTGTTTTGGATGGGTTGTATTTGCGCTGGCATGTGTGGGTCCTATGCAGACACCGACGGACGTTAACGTTTGTTACGTTGCAAGCATTTGGAGCAGCGTCTGGGATCTGTAACGATCAATAAACCTATTTCAGATCCTCTTCCAGGGGACAGGTGGCACAAATAAGATTTGATTGGCCAAAACTGGGGCAGGAAACAAATGCGGTTCATTATATCGGACATTGCGACGCCCCATTTGCCGACGTTTCCGATCGATCTCCCGCGTGGCGGTTGAAACAACGGGGGCCGTTTTAAAATCTCTCTTGCATTCCTCGCCGGCCTTAAAAGGTGCTCGCCATACAGCACTTTCCCCTCGACAACATTTCTCCGCAATAATCTCTGTGTGTCTATGCAGGGATATTTGTATTTTTTATGACGAGCTGTGTGGCACGGTCATTCGCACATCGCGCTACCAACCCGGTCGCATGAATTAAATTCCCAGCCACAAGTGGCGAAGGTGGCACCTGTGTGGTGCAGGTGTCATCACCTTTTTCGAGCACGATGCCATCGTTAACGGTCGCTCGTTCACAGCGCTTGCCTCAACAATTCGTCTGGCCATACAAGGCATCTCTGTGTGCTTGTGCTTTGACAGATTTAGCCGTAATTTTGATGACTTACTGTTTTCCTTCATTAGAGATCTCAGTGCACAAGTGTGAGCATTTAGCTTCGAATAGTTTGAGTGAGTGAGGGTAGTTTTAGCTGTTAAGCCTCCTTGACTTTTCAGATGTTATGGGAAAATGTGTGAGTTGCTAGAAATAGGTCAAGAATATGAGCTAAAAGCCACCCTTCCTCCCTCTCTCTCTGACGTTGACCAGAAGCAGGGGAATGAAAAGCATTGCTGAACAGAATAACGTGAGAGTAACATGATGGATAGTAGCTTAACGTGTATCTTAACTGTGTAGGTTAAATTAATTATGATAGCTATCTCCCAACCTTGGATAGATTTTACGAATAAATTATGTGATAGATATGACAACGCGATCCATTATTTGTATTCACATATTCACTGCTCAGCTACTGCAATATCAGTAACTCAGTATAAATATTCACTTAGAAATCAAAATCTGCAATACAAGCCTGTATGGCTCGATTGTCAGTGCACTGGGTGACAGCCTCCCAACGCCCTGCAGAAAGTCATGATCATATGACCGTACTTCACCACGCTGGTCAGTGCCGGTTGGTGAATATGGGAGTAAAGAACAATGATGGGTTTTTTTCCGCACTGCCGACTACTGCCCACAACACCTGTCATACCTGTTGTGAGCACAAATTATATTAATAATAATTTTACATTTATAACGCGCACATATTCATTCAATGTCGAGGGTATTCATTCGACGAGAGAACGACTCAGAGGCGCGAGGAAAGTGCAGAGAGGCGAAGGAGGCAGCCAGGTGGTTTGCCGGCGCCATATTGCCACACACTGCTTCCTATATATTATGATGTTATCTTCGTTTGGAAAGTCCAGCCTCAACCGCGGTTATCGTCTGCGGGACGAAGGCACGACGTGCGATGTGGGTGACACCGTCTTAAGTCACCGTCAAAAAGCACAAACCTGACACTGAAAGTAATTTTTTATTTCGGATGGATATCTCAAAGTACTGTTACACGAAACGCCTGTAAACGTTTCCCGTCTTTCGGTCATAACTCGGCACCGATGATAAAGCAACAAGGAAAACAATTCCACAGGTGTGCGAGCGCAGATGCGCATTAGACCTCCCGGGATAGAAAAAAATAATAATTGTCACCACTTGCCCGATAACAGATACTAAATAACACGGCCTTAAGAGAGTGATGGAAGATCTGCCGACCGATAAGCCACTGGGTGTCAGAGTCTGTTTGCAGGGGAACATGAAAAACATTGATCGTGGGAATCTGTCATCAAGATAATCCCCCGGTCCTTCCAATTCGGCATAATACATCTTTCTGGCCTGCACATTTAAATGGAGCACGCCCCACGGCAGTCTCGTTACGTGATGCGTTTGTATCAAACTTTACGGCTGGATAAATGCCAAAGTCATCGTTTGTGGAGTAACCCACTGGGTAATGTTACAAGTAAAAGTGTTTTTCACCGATGAAAATGTTTTCTGTTGAGATTTAATTATTTTGCCTTTATTGTGTCATTCCAAAGTAATGCTTTAA
This sequence comes from Geotria australis, assembly GCA_036362915.1. NCBI lineage: Eukaryota > Metazoa > Chordata > Hyperoartia > Petromyzontiformes > Geotriidae > Geotria > Geotria australis. Next base: position 3,654,043 of record JAZEWU010000015.1, read on the forward strand.
CGTGTGCCACAGATGGCAAATAATTTGCAAGTCGAAATCTGATAAGTAAAATACAACGATGCACCGCCTTTACACATTGATTATATTGGACATAATCTTTTGATTTGCATTAAATGTTACTTAAGTATCCATAAAGGCCTTCTAATTGTAGACGCTACCAAGTACAGCTGCAATAACTGTGGTCTGCGATCTGCGATTATTGCATTTAAAAATAATGTTGGTGAAGTCCGGAGATTAAGTTCATTCCCAGGCAACGATGTTAGCATCACATTTAAAAATAGTAATTTTATTTTACATGTTTCCAAAGATGTTGTCTCGGTAAAGTCAAGGCGCCTTCAAAAGGCTACAGATGGGACCTGACTCTTTGAAAGCTCTAAACGAATTCCATATTTGGTCGCAGTTTTACTGCCCTCTGTAAAGGAACACATTTTCCTTCACTTTTTAAATGATTATGTTTCGCTTGTTTGTTTTCTTTCGGCAGTAAATGAACGTCACCATACTCGATATAAAACGTATTCCACAGGGTAACTTGGGAACCATTGCTCAAGGCTTGCTTGGCCTGGTCACAGCAGTTGGTCTGCCGACCATGTGGCCAAGTGGGCAGTGGTTACAGTAAAACATGCCTTGGCCTTGTCATTTTGAGTCGCGCTCTGCAGATGACCTTCTACCAGCTGTGAAACACATTTCTCCATTTCAACGATCGTTTTGTTTGTTTTACTAATTATCTAGCTTTTTGATTGATGCTGGCAATTTCCTGCATTCAAATTACACATTTACCGTGAATAGCAGTCGTTAAGAAAACGCAGCGAGATGTGTGGCTTTTTGGGCGGTTGATGTCCTAATAATATTTATGTCGACTGGAATAAATTCGGATCGGTGTTGGTTCTGCAAAGTGAAGGTGTTTAAATATTCACAGCACTGGGCATGTTTCCAACAATAATATGGCCAGTAAAAGCCTTGAGCCTCAATGACACAGCCAAATTCTAAACACCGTGGTTTTTTTTTATAGTTTACAAGCTGTCAATGTAGAGTCGGTGAAGCTTTGAGAAATTATTAAAATTAAGATGTGTTTTGGGGACTGCAATTTTACAAAAATAGGTTTCGCATGGGCTTAAAACATAGTGTGCAAGTGTGTAAATAAATACAGCGATATTGGGAAGTGGCAGTGCAGTAGTTAGCTCACTGTGCTACAACCCGGGTTTAATTTCCGCTCAGCATCAGCGGTGACTATATCTGAACCAGTTCTGGGTTCGCCCTTATGTCAACTCAGCCTTAAGCATCTCATGCAGTGTGTTCACATCAGCACTGGGGAGATAAAGGCGGCTGGCCATGCTTCCGTCCATACCACCGTCTAATGGATGTGCCCTGGCAGCCCTTCGAAGATGCTGGCTAACAGCCCTTACCCCACCAGCCTGTGTGGGTTACACAGGGGATCTTTGTCTTGGTTTGATTGTGTAAATACGTGAAAATATTTGTCTTAGAGCGGCTGGGGTTTGGCAACACTGTCAGTGCAGCGTCTATCGCAACTTAGTGCAGCCCCAGCGGTCTTATTCAAAATCCCAGGCCACACACGCATCCTGGCACTCCCTAATTGGCACCGGTGGTGAAGGGGGAGAGCTCCCCGAGTGACCTGACCCGCGTCTTAGCGATTACTGATGGGGTTGAAGTGTTTGAGACCCGTGCAGTACGCACAGGGCGGTGAATGCAAAGTGCCAGGTGGTATGGGCTAGAGGTCTGCAGGGCTCAGCACCCGAGCTGACATTGCTCCGAATCATATCCAAAACGTTTAAATGTTATATTTGTCAACATTATGGCAATTGTTTTCCACTTCAGTCTAATGGAAGCATGAACGGAAACTTGCTCTTAGTAATGGGCTCAATGAGAGTTTTTCACTTGTTTGAGAGATACACATGCCGTGTTTAAATATATTCAGGCGATATATCGTCCCAGCCTAGTTTGCACATTAGCACAGTAATGGAATCGATCATGTCAGCTGAACTGAGACGATTAAACTAGTCACTACGACGGGGCAGGATATTGGGGCTTACACACACACACGATGCAATTTAAAGTTATGCGGTGGTAAGAAAATGAGTTTTTCGAAAGTTCTGGCAATTAGTCGCCAACAAAACGTTCAATTACATTGTGTAAATAATTCGTAATGCTGGCCTCCGTGCATTTGGTTAAAACAACTGCAACGGATCTGCACCTTAGATGACAAAGGGATGAGGAATATCACAATCGCAACTCACCTTTTCATGACAGCCAAGAGACCGGAAGTAAAGCAGTAAACTGGTTTCTGAACCTGGCTGTCTGTTGATAGATGGATGTGTAGTATACCCCGTGAGCTTACACGTTCTGGATGCAGGATTCATGCGATACAACACACGTTTAAACTCTTCTTCTTCTTTGCGATTCTTCGAAGCACGATGGCCAGCCTCTGGACATCGTTGTCTTTCACAAGGTAGAAGCGTTCACGTCGCGATCCCTGTCAGGTAATACTGGGTATTGCCTGCGAATTCTACCAAACACTTCGAGGCCGAGCTGAAAGACAACGATGTCCAGAGGCTGACCATCGTGCTTCGAAGAATCGCAAAGAAGAAGAAGCTCGGCCTCGAAGTGTTTGGTAGAAATCGCAGGCAATACCAAGTATTACCTGACAGGGATCGCGACGTGAACGCTTCTACCTTGACGTTTAAACTAACCAACGCAAACAATCTTTTTGCGTGTTACCCCACTCGTATGGATGGTGGGTTTTTGTTCAGGTACTCCGGTTTCCTCCCACATGCAATTGGTTAAACACCTCAATGCAGCACCCTCCCGAAATTTAGTCTTGAGACTCTTGGAAGCTTTTTTGAATAAATAATTAAACAATATTACGGTGATGGTGTGGGCGGCACGGTGGCGTAGTGGGTAGCGCTTCCGCCTCACAGCAAGAAGGTCCCGGGTTCGAATCTCGGCTCGGGGTGCCTTTCTGTGTGGAGTTTGCATGTTCTCCCCGTGTGCGCGTGGGTTTTCGCCGGGCACTCCGGTTTCCTCCCACCGTCCAAAGACATGCTGCCAGGTTAATTGGCGTGCTGACTAAATTTCCCCAGGCACCCTGCGATGGACTGGCGTCCCATCCTTGGTGTTCTCCTGCCTTGCGCCCTGTGTCTGCCGCGATAGGCTCCGGCTCACCGCGACCCTGTATAGGATTAAGCGGTTTCTGAAAATGAATGAATGAATGAACGGTGATGGTGTTATGGCTACCTTGGTTGTCCTGATTTAGTGACTAAACAAAATTATATTATTGTTTGAATGTGGCTTTTCACGGCTCGATTTGTGAGTTGCTCTGAAGAGCTGCTCTTTGGGGATAGCCGTGTCGAGCGTTCCTCCTCTCTCCTTCACGACGTCTCGCCTCCCATTTCGGAGGCCTGATGGTGCCTCAAGAGATCTGATGTTGTCTCAAAACAGCAGTTCTTGAGAGCAATGCTCATACACGTACTGCTTGTGTGGACAGAGAGGCCGTTGCTCCACTTGGCACACTCAGCCCAAGCAGCCACCACCCACATAACGGCCGTGGTCTGGAGCACCTGTTAAACGTTAACGTCCTCGACCCACCCAACAGTGAACGTTCAGTCGAGGAAACAATTAGTTCCAATCACTTGTCACATGAGGGAGATTATTTGGCCCGTGTTTGACCTGACACAGAGGCTGGCCTTGCACCCGCTGAGCCACGGATGAGGCCGCAGTGACCACCCCGAGCACAGCGAGGGACTTCATTAGCCCACCGTTCTTTCGTTCGTTTGCTGAGTAGAATGTTTGTTCGTTCCTTCATTCATTGCCTAATTCACTCCTGTTGCATTGCACGGTTTGGCTGGTTTGTTAATTGACAATCACGTTAACTTTGGCTGCAGCTGAAGCTCAGCGTCTGAGAACTGGCAACGTCCGTTTGGGTCTCATTTAATGATTGCTTACGTGGACTCGAAGCGCAGTGATTGCTTTCTCCAGTTATTGTTCAATGAGTCGGTTAATCTCTGAGCAATTAACCTAGTTGCATGCAACGTTATTGCTCATATGTGAGCGCGATTGCAAGCCGTGTCAAGCGCTTCTCCTCTCTCCTTCGTGACATTTCGCCTTCCACGTTGGAGGCATCCTCAGGCGTCCTGAGTTCCGAGTGTGTCTTGAGTTAAACCGAGCGAGGTAATTATACATTTGGATATGTTCTATCAGCTAAAGGCAAACGTTTAGACCTTGTTGGTTGATAATATTTCTTAATGGTTTTTCTACCCTCTCAAAATGCCATTCGTCTCATCCTACCTTAGACAGCTGGAGCAGGGTGTGGTTTTAAGACTGGTAATTCGCAGTGGGTTTACTTAACACTCGGCAATCATTAATTTGTTGCAAAATGCAAATCCACAATGGCGACCAATTTCTTTCATGGCTTTTTTTATTTTCTCGTGAACGTAAACCAGACTTGACAGGATGTCGAATTGTATTGTATTTGTTTTATCAATGAAAGTAGGACCGCGTTCGATTTTGTTATTTAGTTCACGACGTATCACGGTTGTATACATCGGCCTCTCACTGAATTATTGCCCTGCGGGGAAATTGAGGGAAATCCATGAAACGCTACTTTCATATATTAACCGTATTGTCTGGGGACAGGGTACAGCTTAAGAGGTTACCCTTTCAATTGCTGTAATATCGTTTTAATGAACTATCCGGACAATGAAAAATCTTAACAAATAAAAAAAAATGTGTGAACGTTATTAAATGTTACAGTTTGCAGTGCATTGTTGCATAAAGCATTGCGATCAAACCGGTCTACCAATATATTTTGAACCCAGCGAGCCGGCATGCTGCCATGCTGTGACTTGCAATCCAGTGGTCGCTGATTTGACTCAATCTCCTGGCACAGTCGTTGAAATAAAGTTGTGCGCGCCTTCAATGGGTACACCACAGTTAGCCAGTAGGCAGGTCGCATATGGTGTGGGTATTCCTGTCTCTTCCAGGATATTTGACCAGCGTGGAACAAGTAGGCCAAGTATTCCCTCTACAGCTGGGATTCTCAACATTTTGCACCTCTTTGCCCGCTCGGGTATGGTCTCCACGACCACTAGGCAGCACTTGCGGCCCACTGATTAGTCGCAACCCACCAGTTGAGAATGGCGGCTTTCTAGAGAGGCTTTCTAGACGCCTGTCAAGTGAAGACCCTTCCACCAGCAGCACCGTGAGCAGGCAATTGCAGGCCTGCACCTTTACCCCTTCACAAATATAACCTACAGCTCGTAAGATCAATTGCAACCTCGTGCCAGCTTTCATCCCGCGAAGCCGGGTTTGCTTGGCATTTCAAAGTAATTAATTAATTCGTACCCACCCTCCTAAATATGTCAGTTCGTCCATGTAAATTCTTCCGCTGCGTGTCGGTGTGGCTGCGGCCGCCTTTCATGGGAAGCTCCTTCTCCCCGGGGGCTCATTCAACAGGATGCTTCCCATCTGCCCTCGGGCTGCGACCGCCTGGGGGGCCGTGGAACCTGTCAGTGGCAACAGCGGCACGGTTGCCATGGTGCCGTTTGCCAGAGCCAGGGGTTGCGAGGGCTAACAAAGCACACTGGCAATGGGATCATGCAAAAAGCCTAGCCACTCAAGGTGATGTGCTTTCATTAAGCGAGACGTGGGAACCAATTATTGTACAAAAGGAAAAAAACTCAGCACGCTCGCTGATGATGGCAGAGGTGCGTTCCTAGCACAGAAAAACCTCCGCTGTCCCATGAAGAAGGCCCATTGCCTGACATGTCGCCTGTTGCGGATGTTGTTCCGTTCAGGGAAGTGTTATTGACAAATGTGTTGGGGTTTTTTTGTTAGTTGTGCCCATACATGACTGCCAATGCAGTACCACAAAAAAGTTGAAGTTTTATTCAATTTTTAGGAAAAAAGTGGGTTTTAATGATCGTAAAATAACATACTTTATTTTCTGTTTTGTTTTTGTTTTGCTTGTTAAGCGTACATACTTGCAATATCAAACACGTGCTGTAGCCATGCAGCGGCCACGCTGTGAGCCGCCTGCAGTTAAATACAAATAAAGGGGGCTGTTTCATTATATATTTGCTTGTTTTTTATTCCACTATAAAGCCAGCTGCTAATGATGTGTACGGCTTCAACTCATTTAATTTCTCTTCACGTCGCCTCATCTCTCTCTAACCCACACAACCCCCCTCCCTCCCTGGCTTTACATGAAAATAGTAATAATAATAAAAAGTGGTAACTTTTACCCTGTGCGGATTAATGCGTGGGGAATGATGTTAATCTTTACCTCCGTGGCACCATTCTAATGGGGCATTTAAAAGCCACTGACATTTGCAGACTCTTGTAAAGCAACGTCTCGCCGTGTTGCACAAGACGTGACTGTACAAGAGTTAAATAGAAACATTCACGACTGTTATTGCTCGTGAGCGCTATTCCCGTGACACTGGCAGCTGTATTAATAATAGGCGACTGTTACTCACCAAAAACAAGCGCCCACACACGGATGATTCGCGTGCTTGTGCTCATTTCAAAGCGTAACCTGGCCTCTCCTGTTTTGTTTACGTTTGCGACACAAAAGGGCGGCCTTCCTCGCGGTACTGACACGCCGCCCGGTTGTGATGATATAGTTTGTCCCAGTTGCTTGGAGCCGCTCGATTTAGCACCAGAACCCCCGAATGCTTTTGGAAGCATTGTTTCCGTTAATAATAAATAATAAATGCAATGTACGACGCGTATCACACGTTCATTCAATTTCAAGCGTATTCATTCAAAGAGAGAACGACTCGGAGGCGTGAGGAAACCGCAGAGAGGCGGGGGTGCGTGGGGGGAAGGCAGCCACGCGCTTAGCCGGTGCCAACATTTGCCGGACACCGCGTCCTACAATATTTATTATGTTATCCGCCAGATTTAATTAATGAGTGGCGTTTAGTTGTACCAAGGAGGAAACCCACGCCAGACAGGGGCAGAACAGACAAACTCCACACAGAAAGGCACCCGAGGCGGCCCGCGCTGGAAACGGGCGCCAGCTACTAGGTGGGTTCCGACAGTTTTGGACAAGTGCGAGACGTAACTGTCGCTTGCGCTCAAAACGTGCGGCGTGCGCAGGATATTTGGATAATCTCGCGCGTTGCAGCGGGCTGAGTGCACAGCTGATGATGCTTTGTGTCGGGGCAGCGCGGAGGGGGGCCATTGTAAAGCCGTAACGACGGCATGGTGAGGTGAGACAAGGGCGACACAACACCCAAGGGAGCTTGGTCTACAGCGCTGTCAGTTTTAAATTAAGCTGGAAGGAATCATTAAGCTGTGTGGCTCTTCTTAACAGTCGTCCAGCTAGGAGGGGTAAGCAAGTTACATCGCAGGGCACCGGGGGCCATTTATCAGGACAATTAACCTTGGCAGAATTTCTTTGGAACATGGCAGGAAACGGGACATCGGAAACACATGCAAACTCCACAGAGAAAGGCACCCCTGCCGGGAATCGAACCCACGGACTGGTTGCTGTGAGGCGGCAGCACTACTCACTGCGCCATCGTGCCGCCCATAGATACCTGCAAGAACCCTACATGTGGATCGTTGTGTTGGTTAGTTGGAACGTTTTATCGCGGGAGACACGCATGCAGAGCTCGCAGGCTCGCTGGGTATTATCTGCTGTAATTACATAGACATGTAAACATTTTACGCCGTTAGAGGAAATCCTGAGAACGGGAGTCGTTGTCGCAGAACGTGCGATGCACTCCAGCGACCATGGCCTCCTGTTAGTAGGGCTGGGAGCACCTGTTCTCATTACAAACTTTAAGCTGTTTTTCCCACGTTCCCACAGCCTTCCCCTCGCTTGTGCTTCATCCACAAATCACAAATGGTTTGGGGGGAGACGGGGTGCGGGGTTGGCTACCTGTTAGTATGTAGCATCGTGCGGCTTTTTGCCACTTGTGTGGCATGTGTTCGATTAGCGTGCGTAATTTGCCACAATGTGCCCCAGGCATTGCTGCTCAATCTCGGTGTCACGTGTCGAGGCTTTATAATATCTGGGGAATGATCGTGCCGTAATGATGTGTTTTTCCAACAAAAACAACGCTTGTTGCTCAAGTCACAAAATGTGTGGGAAATACAGATAAACTGTTGCCTCGGGGCTGTCATGTTTTGATTTGTTTCGTTGAGTATATTAACGGAAGGATTAATAGACGCCTTGCAAAATACTATAATTCATAATCCTTTCTAATTTCTCTGCTCACAAAGAGGAGAACCATTGCAACAGAACATTAGTCTACACCGTATTCCTATAACATTCCATTACCAAGGCAGAATGTGTTAATGAAGATTTCTTGAAAGGTGTTTTTGCCTTGCAGATGGGTCACTGCCATATTTTCTTTCGGATTAAATGCCTTCGCAAAACCCTGCTTCCTGTGAGTTCGATTGGTTCCTCCTGTTGCTCGGTTTGAAGCAGTGTTTTTCGGGCTGGTCCATGTGTCCTGTGCCTCCCATTGAATTGACCCCTAACATTCTTTCCCCTTTGATCGTTCATTCATTCATTGTCAGAAACCGCTTAATCCTGTACAGGGTTGCGGTGAGCTGGAGCCGATCCCGGCAGACACAGGGCGCAAGGCAGGGCTATACCCATAATAGGCCGCCAGTCCATCACACCTTTGCTCAATCATTTATTTTTAAACTTGTGTGGCATGTGTTCAATTAGCGTGCGTGATACGAGTTAATACATTATTAAAGAACCACGTGGAGTGAGTGTACGGGCTCATGAAAGATCACAAATCGCAAAAGCTATTAAAAGGGGGTCACAAAATATCAGGGCCGACCCTGTATACAAAAATAGGACGCAGGATATTGGCGCTGAATGGCATTTACAGTACTTTGACGGCACTTGCAAAAGATGCCGCCGAATTGTTGGTTGTCTGTTATCGCCTAAGCGTATCAAACCTACCGAGACTTTGCAGCGCTCCCGATTTATCAGCACCAGCTGCTAGGATCTTATAATAGACCCGTGAGCGAATGTGCTCAATCCGTTACAGACCGCCTCAGAGTAAAACAGCTCAGTGTGAAATCGGAATTATTGTAGATAGTATATGTTTCTTGAAACCTGTGTTCAACAGTTCTCTATAAAATCGACACTCGTATATGCAGTATATATATTACAAATTACCCCGTTATTAATGTACTGATGTAGAGTTGTATTGCTTGATGTATGAGAATCGCTGCTCATAGCTGTTCTTTCAGGATAGCCTTGTCAAGTGTTCCCTCTCTCTGCT
>JAZEWU010000015.1:3663415-3706438 GCA_036362915.1 Geotria australis
CGTTCGTTTTGCGACCTAAGAAGGGAAACACAAGAAGGAGAGGCTATGGCGGGCTTACAATTTCAATGCCATTTTAATTCCATAGTCGAATGGCACTGTTTACACAGGTGAACACGGGCAGTGACTTAAAGCTGAAGAGTTAAACTTTGCAATTACGGGCCAATGAGCGTACAGCGAGATTCCTCCTTTGTCCTGAACTGTCACGGCACGAGAACGGGACAATAATTCACGTGCGGTGTTTGTCTTTCATTTGAAGCTGTCACTAAGCACTATTCGAGGAGCTGCAGGTTACACGCGAGATTTAGCTCACTCCGACCTTATGGAGGGGGTTTAAACGTGGCGGCACCGGGGTTGGGAGGTGGGGGAAGTAATACTTTTAAGAGTTTGAAGTATCCACTGTGATAATCCCCACTTTAAGTGTTCTAGTGCGGGCTATTAGCGGAGGAAATTGTCCTTATGGTCATGAGAAAAAGTTTGTTCAAGTTAAACATTGCCTTGAGAGCCTGCACATGAATGTTTAAAACAGCCCGTATATATCGTGTAGAAGACACACAACCTGTGGGTTAATTACTAAGAAGTTTAGCTGAGCACTTTAAACTAAATTATTTTTTGCTAATTTTAAATGTAGGGTGCGGTATAGGTCGCTTGACCGAGAATAATGAAATCACTTTGTGAAGAATTCTATAAGTTATTACAGAAATTGTACAGTGTCCTTAGTCATGTTCAATACACATGTTGCACCTCTGTTCCCCTGAACAACACATATCGTGGTTGCCGAGGCACAATTCCGTGTTATTATTCAACGTCTCGAACCCTTGGCGAATCAAAGAATGATTAACCGTGAAGCGACGTATACCGCACCCTGTACATCTCAATGAATGTAACTTGCAAAAGTTCACAAAATAACGTGATCCCTTTGTAAGGGTAATATTAAGTTTCAGCCGTTGGACAACCCACTGCTGGATAAAGGCCTCCACACGGCACGTTGGTCTCGGAGGTTGTTTGACCATGCGTCACTCAGCTGAGCAGGGTGCGCTTGCTGGGTGGGGGCTGGAGGGGAGAGGGGCCAAGTCTGGTTCAGTTACCTCTCACAACGAATGTTAACCGCACCCAGGAATTGAACTCAGGCTCCCAGGTCAATAGTGCACTGTGCTGACCACTACGCGACTGCTCACCCACCGCTGCCCACTGTTGTTCGGTGAAAAACTGTGTTACTGTTCATTTTATGATTAGGGTTAGGGTTCCATCCTAGCAGAATTTAATGTTATAAATTCGATGTATTAATTTGTAATTGTACGTATTGTTTGTGGTGGTTAGTTCCAACCTTTGCAAGCTCACTGGGTATTTTCTGCTGTAATAATAATCATCTATCTATGCTCACGCGCTTTATATTTCGGGCAAAAGGTATATGTATAGTTTAGACGTATGATTTGGCATAGGTTAAAATGATAATTTTGATTCTAGAAAGCATATTTTATAGTAAAACTTTAAAGCACTGTACATTCCAAATGTACAGTCCTGTTCACCAAGGGAGACCCTAGCAGGATTGCTGGACTCCAGGTAGCTCTGTGGTTCATTTGAACAGGCAAACCCCTCCACCACGATAAAGTTACGATCCATAACTGTAAGGTATCTATATACACGCCATGGCTGCTTTATGTTGTCATTAAATTTTACTGAAGCCAACAACATATATATTTTTTTAGTGTGCACCACTGCCTGCAGTTTAATGATACGTTTATTGAATTTCCAATGGCGAGCCTTCTTTCATTTAAAAATTAGTATTGGCAACGCATCAATCACAAACATGTTAGTTGGACAGATGCATGCCTTTGAAACCATCCCCGTCAATTATTATACCTGTGTGACATTTCATGGATCGTAATGGACTTATATTAGCATGTCCTTGGTTTTGTGGTTTTGCGTTGCAAGCTAAACTGAGCACTGCCAGTTCTGCTGTTCAGACATCGATACAATTTATTCACAGTGGGTGCCTTACTCATTAGGTGACACTCATGAATGACCATTCGGTCAGTCTTGTCTATCGGTAGTTCTGAACCGGTGCTGAAAATTCCACATTCCCATGGCAGGGACCACTTTTGTTATTTACCGTCATCGTCAGCCACGATCCATCCACTATTAGATTCTCCGTGCCATCATATCTTTCATCTCTCAAAGCAACAATTCAGATAGATGTTGACTAGATGTTTATTTTTTCAGCAGAACATACCCAGTGACCTAGCAAGCTCTGGAAGCTCTATAGCTCCCGCACGTGAGCTGATGTCATCATGTCTTCATCTCGGCGGTGGAAATGCTCTCGGGCGTGTTCCCTCTTTAGGCTGTCGCTCCATCGTTAGTGTTGAACACTGGCCAACATTCCTCCTCGTGGCTGCCTTGCTTAAAATAAATATCATATTGACTGTTCTTTATTAAGCAGATTAAAACTCAATGCAAGTCAATTATCCCATCTAAGTAAGATCTGGAACCACATTGTTAAAAAAAAAGGATTAATACAATAATGATAATGCATTTCCACTTTCAGAAGTAATTTTTTTTTAATGCACGCTTTATATATTTTTATCAAATTCTAATGACAATGTAATCACATTTAAATCCAAACTTTCGTTATTATAATCCGTGTGCCCGTCATATACAATCTAAATATCCCATAATGAAAAGAAGACTGTTTTGAAATATAGCTGGTGAACTGCTAAGGCCAGTTACTTAAACACAGAGACCACAGTTGCCCACTGTCCTGCTGTATCAAGCGTTATGGCTTTGAGCGGAGGAGTGATTGGCATAAAAACCCTAAAAGCAAGGACTTTGACAGCACAATTATTTCAGTTCTTTGTACATGTAGAGACCAGGAGGGAGACCTGGACACCTGGCTTCCTCGGCGTGTTTGCCTCTGGCAGATTTATTTCATGCACAGCTCCCTCCCTCTCCATACTTAGGGTGAGACTTTGCCATAGAGCAGTACTTCGTAACCTTTACTCCAGCCTGAACCCCTTTGGTTCTCAAAGTATGTTCGCGCACCCCTTATTAATAAATACATATATAGTACAATGGGCTGCACGGTGGCACGGTGAGTGGCGCTGCTGCCTCACAGCAAGAAGGGCCCGGCTTAGAATCCTGGCTTGGGTGCCTTTCTGTGTGGAGTTTGTATGTTCTCCCCGTGTCTGCGTGGGTTTTTGCCGGGCACTCCGGTTTCCTCTCACAGTCCAAACACATGCTGCTGCCTCGGTTAATTGACCTGCTGGTTAAATTGCGCCCAGTGCCCTGTGATAGACTTGTGTCCCATCCTGGGTATAGCCCTGCCTTGCACCCTGTGTCTGCCGGGATAGGATCCAGCTCACCGCAAGCGCGTCCAGGATTAAGCGGTTTCTGACAATGAATGAATATATAGTACAATACATATGATACAATACACTTAAAAAATCTGGCATGTCTCACCCCCGGGGGATGCGTGCACCTCAGGTTAAGATCCACTGTCATGGAGACACTCAGGGTGAGACCTTGTCATAGAGATTCGGAACTCAGGGGCTGCCCCAGCACACAGCGAAATGGCACATTTGAAAGCAAAATCTTCTCAGGGCATAGGTTGGCAAGTTGAGTGAAACACGCACGTAGTGTAACATTCACAGAAGGACAGCGACAGTGAGACCACTTAGAAAAATAATTTACGTAAACATATATAAAGAAAACTCGCGTGGAAACTGATGTTCTGGTGAAGATTTGTGATTGCGCGCTGGCGAGAAACTGCAGTGGGCATGACCGCATTGGACAACACATGGCTGTTACAATCGGATATGTGAAATAATATCTCGCTCTCAGTTTTGGTTACTCTTCGCGTAGTATGGTCTGGTGCTTTTAGCAATTAGCGGAGGAGTGATATGCATGCGAGGCTCGAATAACTTGCTCGTGTTGCTAAATCTTAGGTTTCAATAGATACGGTGCATAAGCGCTGAGGCATGCAACACAATACGAGGTGTGCACTGGGTTCCATGTGGGTTATGCGCTATCTAAATTCAACACCTGATGCAACCTGTTGACTGAGCCAGTGTGAAGATTGAAGAATCGGGCCTCAAACAAATTACATCCTCCAGTGCTATCGTTTGAGCCACACGGCCCGGCTGCCCTCACTCACGTGTTTGCGGATTTTCATTTCACCGAGCAGGAATTACTGGATGTTTTACTCAAAGGACCTCCCAAAACCGACATTGCATTTCCTAAAGAATAAACCCCAGTGGCAAAAGGTTGCGAAGGCCGCCGAGGTCAAGACCGTAACCGGGAGAGGTGCAGTGCAGACGGTCATTTTCAACGCCGCGATCAATGGAGCCCAGCAGCGATCTGACAAATTCCTGGTCGAGGAATTACATCATCGCGCAGACACGGTGATGATGTCGGAAAATAACAAAAATGCTTTTCAGCTAGCGCGTGGTCTGTCAAACGTAATGCTACCCATTGATCTAAAGATTACGGCGAGGCGACACGAAAAAACAAAAAAAATCTCTGCCGGGGTTATTGAGGTGTCGTGCGTGGAAATAGTGACGATATTGGAAAAATATCGCACGCCCAGGGAGGGGGCAGTGCGACTAGCGGGGGACTCCTCCAGCCTGCAGTGCAACAGGAGAAATAATAAAAAATAATAAAATGCGAACTTGATGGTCCACGTCAGAAATGTCCAACATTTAAAAAATGTGCCGACATGTGTCAAAACACAGCCGGCGGTGCAGGGTGCTGATGCCGGCGCACGCCCCCGTCTCTGTGACAGTGCCGGCCCTTTGTCCAATGCGCCGTAGAGCTCCTCAAGTGAACGATTCTAATGCTAGGAGAGTTATTAAATAGAGGTGAAAGGTGAAGCCTGGCGTTTGCGTGCTCACGCAACTGATAGCGCAAGAGCCTCCGCTAGCTGGAGCTGTAGAAGGCGCCTCTCGAGGTAATTTTGGCCTATTCTTCCACGCTAGACAGTTGTCTTGAAAATAGGTGGGAGCACCCACACTTTCACTCACCACACGCATGAGTTACCAATCGGCTCACTGCGGTGTGCTCATTTATACTACAGGGCGGGAAATTGTCACGCACGGAGAGTTAACTGGCAACCTGTGGGTTGTAAGTCCGGTGTACTAACTATTACACTATGTATGCTTTCCATTAATGATATGTCGCAATATACTGGAGGCAGTATTAGCACAGTACATTGTGTAAGGCCTGAGTTATATTCTTGGCCACGGCTAACATCAGTGTCAAGTTATATCGGAACAATTCCTGGAGCCTTCCCCTTTATCAAACTGCACTGACCAGTGTGGAGAAGTATAGCCGAACACCTCCCGTGACTGACACAGCATGAGGAGGCATTCCATCCAGCAGTAGGTTGATAAAAGGCTGGAAATTATATTTTCATTATCACAAGATTACATTATATTTGAGTTTAAAGGAATATTCGGTACAGCGTTAGACGTTTGATGAACCATGTGTATCAGAAGTGTTGAGTTTTTTTTTAATGTTCGGATTGTTGACTGTTGTTGTTTTTTCCAGGACAACAAGCATTTTCGAGCAAGAAAATGTAATGAAGAAAGAAGTGTCACCTTAAGTTTTTGAACTATTTTCAAATATCTCTTTGCATAACGATGTGAACATGCATTTTATTTTTGTATAACGTGGTGTAATTAGTTACACATCTTATCGGTATTTTGCGACTAATACTTTTCATGCAGCACTTCCACAATGGGATTCTTTTCTGGCGGGACGTAGCTGCTGTTTGGCTGAGGGTTGTTTGAAGATGTTGAAACGGATGCAGACGCACGAATGAAATGCTAGTTGAATTATAATCTTGTATAATCGCTAATATGTCAATTGATAGAGCTGATGTTTTTTTTATATATATAAGTGCTTTATATGTTTCAGTCATGTGCTACTAAACGCATCAGTGCGCAAAGTATGCATTTATAATTCATATCGCTAAGTGAGGTAAGATATTAACCGATGCATTTATTAAAACTCAGGAGAGGTGGCTCAGAGGTAGAGTAAGTGGCATGCAAGCGAGTTCAAATTCTGGTGTGGGGGGGGTTGATTTGGCCCATCATCTCTCCAGGGTTGATAAAGTGAGTACCTTATTGTGTGGAAATCAATAGTGATGGTTCAGTAGTGGTGGTTCTATGAGTTTTTGGATTTTAAAGGTGTTTGAATTTCAGAGGGATTAAGAGAACGTAGAGAAATGTTGTTGAAATAGAAGTCCCTCTAGGTTTGTAAAAATGAAGTTTGGTTATTTTCGTTTAACATTTTGGATGTTTAAAAAGGTATTATGTTTGTTGTATTTGTTTTATGGTCTTGCAAGGTTTCTTTTTGAGGAAAACAAATGTTTTTTAAAACGTTTCTCGGTGTTTCACTTTGCAAGAATGATTGCCAAAATCCACTTGAGAAAATTTAACACAAAATAACATCGTAAGATAACCTTACATAGGAGGCTTAACAACATGTGAACTTAAAGTTGTTAACCTGACAGCAATGTGATGATGAAGTATACCGTATACATGTGTATACCAGAGTATTCGCTTATCTCTAATCCGCAGCTAAATAATATCTCAGGGTTTATTGTTGGAAGTATATTCGGTTTGTGATCGGTTTCCTGTCAACGATGGGCTGTTAATGACACACAACGAGGATGGTAATGATATCTGCTAATTGCTCTCATCTTGCTCTATTCTTCTCGCTCAATCAGCTTCACCTGCCGACCTCTGAACTGCTGCACCTGGTCTTTATCTCTGATGAGACGATAGATTTATCAAACGGCTAATTTGTCTGGAAAAAAATAAATAAGCATACTGCACGCACGTAAAACCAAATACTTGTTGCAGAGATTATACAATAAAATGGAGTAAATACGTTTGGTGGTGCAGATTCAGATGTAGACCAAGTCTAGTCAGGGTGTTGGAACTGTGGTGACAACATGGTTTACAAGACCAGGCTTCTGTCTGCCCGCTCGAGTTGGCATTGTTGAGCTGGCGACGAGAGGTACGGCACATCTTATTTTATTGCTATTATTATGCCACAGCTTTGAGAGGCAATTGACGTGACTAAGCCATCAGACCGTCGGAGACACCTTTCAGTATTACGCTGTCTGGGAACCGACATTGAGGGGAAAAGTAATCCCTGATTGTTCATTGTGCCCTCGTTTTTAATCAATCCTGAGCTGATGATAGCGGCAGTGATGTTGATGTTGGTAATCAAAAACATCCCTTATTATTGATTTTTTACGTAAATAACAATGCAGCATAAGGATACAAGCATATTGAATTGCAGTTAAAGGTTTCCAAAGTTTAACCATTCCCAGGTTTGTAGAGGCGGTCTTAGTATCCTCACAAGTCCCCTCACAAAAACAGAAAATGGAGTTGATGGTTGACTTGTTCAGATGCGAGATGACACACCACCGCTTTTGAAAATTTGGGACTGTGGCCCAAACAGGGTTGAATAAACATGAAAGGAAAGTTAATGTGTTGATGACATCGTCAAGAAACAAGATAAAGGCAAAAGGTATAACAAGCGCCAATATGTTGGTGTTGCAATTTGGACGTAATGTGTCTTGTTTTTTGGAAGAGGAAAGTGTGCTGCCGTCACAATATAAGTGATGGCAAGGCTTTCCCTTTGCGTTCCATCGCCAAGCACAAAATGGCATTTGACTTTCCGGCCATTTTTGTTGAATTTCTTTCTTTGGGTTGCACTTCTATAATTTTTTTTAAAATAAACCTTTTCCCAAAAAATACAATGTCTGCCTGTGTTTCTTTGACCATGCCGGGTGCATTTTGCAAATTAAATTATCACTTTCCCAGCAGGTGCAAGCAAGGAATCGCAGTCTCTCACGATACTGATCTTTCTCCATAGACCAGACTTTGTCCATTCACACACCTTGGATTTCTTACATCCAGGGAAGTTGCTTCTTCAGGTTTTGCTGGCTTGTCGGGTTGGGGTATAGGCCGAGGAGTTCTGGGTGAGGGACTATTACCTGATTGCTTTTTTTTTTAACAAAGAATTTGCAAATCTCCAATGGTGTCGCGATTTTTTTAACGAGTGCGCATAACGATACTGGCCAGCACCATGCCGGGCCGTCTTTGTCTCCCTCGTGGTGATGTTTACACACCGCACCAGGTACTCATTTCAGGCTGACCTAGAGGAGGCCCAGGACCGGTTCAGCGGGATTCGAACTCGGGTGGCCAGGTTTGTAGCCCAGCACGCTAACCGCTGAGCCACCGCTCCCCACACCTTAACAACCACACACAAGCAGCCACACACGTTCCTTCAACAGAAACATGAGCATCCACCGTGCTGAGGTGCATCAGGGAAGACGATGGACTGTGGGAGGGAAGGGGAGACCGGGGTTTAAAGACTCTCAGCCGGCACGTAAACATCTCACACTCGACACCACACTCTAGTAAACACACACCGTGTACCATTTATTGACAACGTATAAACATCCATCCACCCATTGTCAGAAACCGACAAATCCAGTACAAGGTCGCGGTGAGCCGGAGCCTATCCCGGCAGACATAGGGCGCAAGGCAGGGCTACACCCATTATGGGACGCCAGTTTATCGCGGCACCGGGAGCAATTTAGTCCGCAGGCCAATTAACCTATGCGGCACGGTATTAAATTTGCATGGTTCCTTTACATCTCAGAAATCACGTAATCGCAGGACATTTCGTAGGGAAGGCCCCATAGACTCCCGCTCTAAAGGTGACACAGACCCGGGTGCGTTTGTGTTCCAATTCCAACCCTGCATAAAACGTATAACAATAACACAAATTTATTTTAAGAAGACTGTGAATCGGAGAGCGGGTTACGCACGGTGTTAGAGACACAAAGCCGCCGCCTCAGTGCAGGCCGCGGGAGCAAAGGTCGCATCTTCGTGACTGCGGAATGCAGAGATGAAATTATAGAATTGCAGACTAGATAGAGACGCAGCGATATGAGAGCTGTAGAAAAGAGACGAAGTTCGAGTTGAAAGTAGCGACATTGTAGAGATGAGATGAATTTACGTTGTTATTTAGTATAGAATTTTAATTAGGATTTGAATGCGAGCTGTTACCGTCGTATTTTTTTTTATTAATCCGGGGCCCCTTGAGCTTATCTGGGGCTCTAAGCATTTAGTTTAGTTTGCTTCTGCTTAGCGCCAACACTGCTCCGACGAAATCCAAATTGTCCTGTAATTCAAATGTTTAAAGCCCAACGAAAACCTGGGAGGACACTCCACAAAGCAAATTCATCCAACTCCGCATTGAGCTCCACTTTGCCTGGGTTGTGTCTGCCGCAGCAGAGGATCCATTCGGCATGTCACACAGCTGCACCCATGTGGCATTTTAATCCTTGATGAGGCCTGCAATCACATTATTCCAGAAGCTGGAAGAACGACCTAAAGTCCCAGGTGACTCGCCGTAGCCTGCTGATACAAATTACACTCTCTACAGAGCCAAGTCCGTTTACAATTGGCTCGGAAGCCTGGTTGTTGTTTGTTTAATATTGTTTTGTTTTAATTGCATGAAATAACAACAGAAGGCCCCTGGCGGCAAACCGAAGATCCATTTCGGCAAAGTCGACTACAGGAAGAATAAAAAAAAACCCACCCTGTTTGTCCAGCTGTAATGTGGTGTGGAATACTTAGATTGAGCCGTGCTTACATTTTTTTGATGCGGCAATCTCGCCTGCCCACGCATTCCTGGGATGTTTGAGTGACAGTGTACACGGCGGAGTGATGATCCCCACTGACAGCGTGTGCATCCCAAAATCTGACCCTCACCCACCGTGCACAGACACCACCTTCCTTTCTTTATTGTTAAAAAATAGATGTGCGCCTCGTGTACATGTACATTCGCAGCTCCCTTTTTGTCAGTCACCGCCCCGCGTGGGCCTCTCCGTGCCGGGTCATGGGGGTTGTTTGGCCACAACTAATAATAATAATTACAATTTATAACGCGTGGCACATATTCATTCAGGCGCGAGGAAACCGCAGAGAGGCGGAGGAGGCAGCCAGGCGGTTAGCCGGCGCTAACATATTGCCACACACTGCGCCCTATATATTGTGATGTTATCGGCCAATTAGTTAACGAGTGGTTTTTTTTTTAAGTTGTGGTAATTTTGGCTTTGTGAGCAAGTCACCAGTGGTTTTCCTATGTTGAGACTCGCTCCGGCCAAAACTTCCACCGCTGGCTCAGGGCTGTAAACAGGAGATGAGCACCTCCTCAATGCTCATCCGAGCAGGTAACCACCTTTGTGAATTAATATGCACTTACTAAACCGACGCACTGACTCATTCCAAAGAAACACAACAACATTACAGCTCATACATACCTGCTCTTAAAAGCCGCGACAGGCAAGGCAAGATGCCAATGGTATTAAAATTTGCCTTTTGTATCGTCGAGAGTGGCTGGTGGGTCTCCATGTGTGTTCCCGGCAAAGGCAGCTCCCGCTGTTTTTGGGTTCAACTCTGGAGCCACGTGAGTGAGGTTAATGGAAAAGGAGACAGGACCACCTGACGTTACGCTGTGCAGACACCTGAATCATAAACCGCGGTGCATTCTTCCATGCCAGTGGAGAATGGAAGGATTGTATGAATTGTAATAATTTTATTTTGCAAGAGAGCAAGAACATTCGACAATGAATGCCTGTGTTTTTTTTTGCGAAGGAGAAAAGTAACTTTTTTCGTGGTTTATGCAGTGCATGCGTTGGCAACGAAGTGTTTACCAGTGTGTTCAAATAAAGCTGATTGTCACATATTTTATATTTAAGTTCCATGCAATTTCAGATACTATAAAGGAAAACACGTAAAAACAACAAGGTATAGCAGGTGCTTTTAAAGTATGTACAGGGTGGTCCATTTATAGATACCCCACTCAAATAATAGGCCTGATTTATAGACGAAAACATTTAAATTCATAGCCTTGAAATTATCTCCTCCCAATGTTCATGTACTTACATATATTAACACTCTCCTATACTAGTTGCAAAACCATTGATTACCAGAATGTATTCTTTATATTTTTTGGATATTTTTGGGATAATCGTATATGTTTTATGTTTATTTGGTTTTTTTTACCAACCTACAGTATTTAAATAACTTGTTAAGAAGAACCATAGTACTGTAATTAGAAATCAGTGGGGTATCCATGAATGGATCGTTCTGTGGTTTCATTTTGAGTGAAAACTGAACTAATGACTCCCCGTGTGCAGGGTCACTGGGCTGACCGTGTTGGCGATCAAAGCTGTCAGTTGTAAAGAATAATGCCTCGGGGTAACCTCCTGCAATGTTTTGTTTCTTTGCAACTTAGTTTTAGGTCTTTTCAAAAACATCCCTTTGCTTACGTAAACTAATGTTGGCAACTTCCACAATGTCTGTACAATACACAACAACAACACGGACACTCAAATGTAATGTTCTCACTGACTTTTTTGTGATGAATAATAGATAGGAAAGTAGCTGTTTTGACTTTCACTGCATAATAATAAAAACGGATATACTGCACTGTGCTATGAACCCAGTGAGCCGAGTTCGATTCGCGGCCATGGCTAACGTTGGTGGCGAGTGATGTGTGAAAAAACAACCCCCATGACTGACGACGCATGTGGAGGCCCTCATCCAGCAGTGGATTGACATACCCGTGACAGGTGACAGCCAATCCAAAAAGTGACTTCACACAATCACCCGAGATTATGTTTCCATATATATACACCTTGCTAGACAACATTAGCATATACATACAGCGACAATAACGCGACTTTCCAAGCAGAAACATTTACGTGCGATAGCCGGTTGCGGATTGTTTACGCACGGTGGCTGCACTTTGGTACACAGATGTAATAAAATAAATAAGTGCTCTTCCACCAATGCACATTCCCCCCGGCGCCTGCATTTGTGCAAACTCCTGATGTCTATCAGGAAACCCGGACGGAATTCTGCAGGATATGAGGGCGAAGGAGCCACGGTGGCTTGACATCCGGCCGCGGCGAGAAAAGGTGTCATAATTGAGACGCTGATTTGCCTCTCGTGCCTCGTCGCCGGCCTGCGTGCCGTTATTGTGCGGCCTCGAAAGAAAAACGCGGCGCGTATCGGCGATCACGCGACTCCATCCGCGACGCGTGAGGGTGGAATGGAGAAACGCACAGGGCGCACAAAAGCACACGGCACAAAGACAACATGCCCACGCCGAACTTGACTTCCTCCGGCCGCACATTCCGCCGCTGGCTTTTTAGTTGTGGTGTCTGCTCCGCCGACCTCACCCCCCCCCCCGCAAAAAAGTGCAAAAAACACTGAACCCAACCGCACAGTGTGCTTGGATCGCTACTGGTTACAGATGATGGGCTATGTTTGGCTATGCTCAGGCAGGTAAACGTGGCTGTATTTTTACTAAGCTGAATGGCCAGACCTTACTGAAAATTACATGTTTTAGACAGTGTTAATTTTGCTAATGCAAGGTATTGTTCCAACGATTGAGTGTAGTGGTTATTATAAATAGAAAGTCACGTCAGATTTATAGTAGTTAATATAGCTGTTAAAATGAGTGATAAATAATTTTATATTTTGCACAGAGTGTTTTGTTCTTTTATCACCCTGGATTCTAACGACCAAATAATAGTATTTACACAGACAAAATATATATGGGGCTTAATTTTAATTCTCACAGAATGTTAGAAACTCTCGGGACATCTGTTGGACAATTATCTTAAATTTATGAGGACCTTGTGTGCTTGAGTCTTCTTTTAGCACCACTTGCACATTCCGAACATATTTACACGTCTTTATTGGATGTGGCTTGCCATTTCGGCACACAATCATCGCGATTTACTCTTGCATCAATGCCTTTAAAAAACCGTACGTTGCACTTTTGATCTAAATCTTTATTTTAATTTAGTACCGAAACCCACCTCCCCACACTGGGTCAGCCGGGGTTAAGGGCCTGTCCAGCTGGAAAAGAGAAGATCATAAAATATGTGAAGGCAGCCAAGCAATGTTTATCTCCTTATAACGTCAGTCTGAATGAAAGGTTGGAGCATTTATCACGAGACACGGCTGTTCCAATCTGGCCTTTGGTTGGCTTCGAAATCAGATAGGTCCAACTCACCGAATTCCTTTGTTTCATCAGCACGGTGGAAGGGGTTTTATGTGTGCAAGCCGTTCTTGTAAGTAAAATAAATAACTCTGCACGACTGTTGACTTCATCCTGAATTTTTTTCTAAGTAGTTATCATTCATCAATCAATCATTCCTCACCGCAAAATGTAAACTCTCCAACCGCGTAACGTCGCCTGATTACGATACGGCTCACCTCTCCAAATGAGCTGACGCAGGAACGCGGGAGCGTGTGTTGTGTAAACTATTCGGGCCGTTTGCGATTTCTCAAACGCGAGTGCCAAATAAGCGCGTTTTTACGAATTCAGTTTGCCTCTTTGGGCAAATGTCTCCAGGTTCTACGCAGATGTCGCTTCAAGTCAGCCGAGTTGAAAAGAGATCGGCTTTATCCGGCGTCAACATCTGGATCTACAAAATACGCTCAAGTGTAACGGCTGCGATGCTGCAGCTCATTTCGCCCTCTGGAGCGCTGCGAAACCCAATCAACGCAAGCCCTCATTCCGATCATCCATTCGGCATAGCCAGGGGTAATGGACCCCTGCAAATGCTGATCACTTTGCTAAATACAATTGAAGGGTTGGTGCTCCACGGCTGTCTGTTGATGGGCACGTGTGCGTGGGTACATGACTGTACATGCCAGCCTTCGTAGGTGCTCGCGACTCACTAACTAACAGCACTTGCTCCATCATCTTGTTAGAGGCTAAATGGGGTATCTTTGTCTATGTGTGTGTCTGTGTATTTGCAGCATTGGCGAGACCAAGGCGGCTAGGCATTATGCTGGTCACCCACCCCATTGTGTGTTATGCTAGCCTTCACATGAGCTTGCTAACAGCAATTCCTCCAATAATATTTTAAGTTGATACGGGGGATTTTTGTCTAAGTTTTGTACATGTAAAAAACATGTATTCACGTATATTCGGAAACCGGGGAGATGAGTTTGCATGCTCTCCACGGATAATATCAGTGGCGAATCTGAACAAGCACCTGCCTCGCTCTTATGTGGACCCACGCGTGCATCATACTGGCCTTGATAGGTGCTCGCTAACCACACTTGCCTGTATGGCTGGAAGGAGGAATCTTGTTGGTGACATGCCGTCCTCTTCGCGGCCCTTGTGCAGCGCTTTGTGACCATCGGGTGAAAGGCGCTATATAAATGCTATTATTATTATAATATGCATTGAAGGAAGGCGTTGTCTATTATTGTGCCAAGAATGCAAATATTGCGTTAAAATGGTGGTAAAACGCGCAATATATCAGATAGACAATTTAACGTGTGCATTGTAAAGACGGAAAGCCTGCATTTGCGGTCCAGCTCTGACCTCCAGGATTGCTGTGCCAACATATTCTGGTTTTCGTCCGACATACTTGACCTGGACCTGGGAATTTAAACATTGTTTGAGGCGAGGACACCTAGTAAATGGTAGGGGTTTTTTTTCCCTTCTCATAATAATGACAATGAACACCATCTGTGGCACTGCACACACTGGCAGCGCATAAGTGAACAGTCCAAAGGTGCTCATCTATTATTGAGAGTCAGAATGTAACTTGCGCCCTGTATCTGCCGGGATAGGCTCCGGTTCACCGCGACCCTGTACGGGATTAAGCGGTTTCAGAAAATGGATGGATGGATAAGAATGTAACACAGCAACCCGGATCCCAAGGAACAGAAGTGTTGATCTTCGGTGGTTCCGTGTAAAACAAGACAGTTAAGCTTCAAATGTTCAGACACACAAACTAGCTCGCAACACACCGGCCTTCCTACGTGCTCGCTAACAGCACTTAATATAAAAGTCTCTTAAGGTTATACGGGGGATTATGAACACATTTTTGCCATGAGACAAGTGTTAAACTCTTGAAAACTGGACCCTTTGCAAAAGATGTCGATTTGGCGTTTTCCAGATCTTAACACTTGTCTCATTGCCAGAAAATGTAAAACCTTGGATATTTTTTTATACGGGGGGATCTTCGTCTTAGTTTGTACATGTTACAAAACTACTTCCATTCACATGCTGGGATACCGGGGAGATGAGTTTGTGACTATTGAAGCACATCGCGGCTGTTTGCTCCAGGGAGTCGGTGCGTTTATGAACAGACGGTGCTTCATCGAGCGATTGAGCCAACGGCTGCTTGCAAAGTTGGGAGAACCGTCCCAAACAGCCAACCCCAAAATTCGAGCCTCTCGATATAACGTTGGTTGAGGATGTGTTGAACGACACATCTGCCCATTGAGAACGTGTGACAGTGTCACGGTCGCTCGTGCACATCAGGCCAAGTGTCTAGAGGCAGCTTTCATACACAACGGGGGTACAGACACGGGGAAAGCGTTGCTTGAACGGTGAAGTGTGACGTGGCACGGTCGATGTTGGACTGGAAATTGCTTCCAGGGCTGGAACGGTGGAATTCGATGCCAGGCCGTGGCTGGTATTAGTGGCAAGTGATGTCTGAACTGGTTGGGCGACGCTCCGTCTTGGCGAAGTATGGTCAAAACAATGCCCATGGGCGACACGGTGTGGCGGGATCTTCATCCAACGTGAATTAACAAAGGGGTGCATTCATTAATTCATTGTTAGAAACAGATTAATCCTGTACAGGGTTGTGGTGAGCTGGAGCCTATCTCGGCAGACACAGGGCGCAAGGCAGGATTCCAGTCCATCACAGGGCACCAGGGGCAAAGGATGCAAATCACTATCATTCAATTAGTCGCTTTTCAATGCATTGAGTGAAGTAAAAAGAAGTACAATAAATAATGCATTGGCTAATTGCATCTACGCGTATGATAGCATGATCCAAATGTAATAACTTTTGAATATTATTGAACCTCTATAAATTCCACGTAAACTTACGCGAATGATAATCAGATACACATTACCCGAAGCAAGTGTTCACACTAGTGTGTCACAAATATTTTACTGAACTTTTGACCTGAAGAGCGATCAACCAACTATTGCAATTCGGGATCGCCTGTGAAACGCTTGTGTTGAGGAGATGCCCGGATGTACAGCGGGACGGGCTGACAGGAATGACAGCATTTTGGAGTAATGTTGCATTGACCTTTCCTTTTGACCTGAAAGCTATTCTATGTAATATGATGTATACCCTGGGCATTCTCTCCAACAGCTTTACGGTTTGTGAAACGTAAACTAGTCTGCGCTTAGGAACCATAAACGGACACGCGTAAGTTTACACGTTAAGGTGACACTGACTCACCCAACGCGATGTGATTTGGTATTGGCACATTGTACATGGCTTGGATCACTTATCAATATCAGATATTTCCTCTTACATTCTTATCCTGTCGTCTCACTCTACTCCCGCAGGTCTGTGGATGATGTTGAAAGCGGTGCGATATTGAAATCGATCCAGGATCAGATTGCGAGCCGGTCGTCACATTTGCGGGTGTGAGCGATGAGCCTGGAAGCAGCATGTTGGAGCTCAGGCGTTTGGCGAGGCTGTAGAGGAGGGATGTTTAGATGTTTAATATGACAGCAGAAAATACCCAGTGAGCTTGCAAGCTCTGGAAGCGATATAAACAATATGTAACATCAGAAGGTAATGCAACGAATGCACAGCAATTAAACATTGACCATAATCATAAAGTAAACAGGGTTGCGGTGAGCCGGAGCCTACCCCGGCAGACACAGGGCGCAAGGCAGGACTATACCCAGGATAGGACGCCAGTCCATCACAGGGCACCGGGGCCAATTAAGTCATCAGTCCAATTAACCTATACAGCAGCATGTATTTGGACTGTGGGCGGAAATCGGAGCTGGGTGCATGGAAGCATGGGAGATTGAGTTAAACTGTCGACCCCCTGGATTGCAAGTCCTGTGTGCAGACCATCACAGCAGCATCCAGTAATCTTCCATGGGAAAAACAAATAGGTGGAAAAAAAACGTGAAAAATCAGCCTCACCTTTATTCCAACCTTGTACGTGGCCACGATGTTTTAATAATTCCATTGTTTGTGGGAGTGGGAGTGTTTGCTGCCAGCTTTAGAATTAGTGCCAAGAAGTTGATAACTTGGCTGTCACCTCGATATACACAACTCCCACTCCCCCGCCGGGTTTTGCCCATAAAGTGCCAACGTCGAGTCATTCCGTTTCTGCCAAAATCTCAAGTGGAAATGTACAAATACCACAAGTCTTGCTGCTGATAGAGAAAAGGTGTTCAGATAAACAGATGGCGATGTTTTCGTATTTCCTGTTCACATTATCGATTTATGAGCGCAACAAAAATGCTCGCTTTTTAGTTGAATACCCACTTGAAAGTATGAACCGTATTGTGGTTTTGAAAAAAACAAACCTCATATTGTGAATTCAAACACATTATGCTCTGGATAAAATCAACACAATGTACGTTCTTCTGAAGGATTAATGACACAATGGTTTGGGGCATTGCGCTGTGAAGCGGGGAGATTTAAGAAACTTACTCCGTTGTGTGCTGATGTGGGTTTTCACGGGTCGATGGGAGATAAGGGACCTGGGAGGAGAGCAGGTGTGCCGGCTAAAAACAATGGGCTACTTTTAACATCAGAGAACAAATACACGGAATACACTCTCAACGCACTGCAGCCATATAACACAACAGGTTACAGCTAAAACTGTGCAGAAACACCTGATGATGCCTCCAACGTGGGAGGTGAAGCGTCCCAAATGAGAGAGAAGGAACACTCGTCACGGCTATCCCCTGTTGCTTGTGTTAATAATAATAATAATAGCATTTATATAGCGCCTTTCACCCGAGGGTCACAAAGCGCTGCACAAGGCTGTGGAGAGAACGACATGTCAACAACGACAGAGAACGGAAAATCAGCAACAATTTTTTGGGTTTTTTTTTTTATAATTCGAGCTGCGGAGAGAACGGCATATCGGAAAATCAGCAACAATTTTTGTTGGGGTTTTTTTTGGTTAGGAGGAACGTTTGTTGTGTCACATGAATTCCGCATTCGTATCTTGCAAGCTCCATGGGTATTGTCCGCCGTAATAATGAACATATTATTCTTCAATGTCAGAAACCGCTTAATCCTGTGCAGGGTCGCGGTGAGCCAGAGCCTATCCCGGCAGACACAGAGCGCAAGGCAGTATTATACCTAGGATGGGACGCCAGTCCATCAGAGGGCACCGGGGGCAATTTAGTCAGCAGCCCAATTAACCTATCCAGCAGCATGTCTTCGGACTGTGCGAGGAAACCGGAGTGCCCGGCGAAAACCCACGCGGACACGGGTAAAACATGCAAACTCCGCCCCGAAAGGCACCCGAGCGGAGATTCGAACCCGAGACCTTCTTGCTGTGAGGCAGCAGCGCTACTCATCTCGCCACTGTGCCACCCCATAATGAACATCTATCTATCTAAAAATAGCAGCTAAACAAAACACTCATTAATCATTTGACCGATAACATCATAAATATATAGGAAGCAGTGTGTGGCAATATGGCGCCGGCAAAACCGCCTGGCTGCCTCCTCCGCCTCTCTGCGCTTTCCTCGCGCCTCTGAGTCGTTCTCTCGTCGAATTGAGTACCTTCGACAGTGAATGAATATGTGCGCGTTGTAAATGTAAAATTATCATTAATTAAAATTATTATCTGCCGCTTCGAGCAATCGAGCCGGCGACTTCTGGATTGCAAGTCGAGCGTGCTGACCGTTGCACCGCCACAGCAACCTGCAACGTCAGTGCCGGTCGTTAATAATCCTGGACAGGTTGACAGTGGGCGACAGCGGTTGCTTCTCTCCTTTGTGCGCCATTTATTTATTGAGTTAAGTTCGGGCATGAGCCGGCGTGTAGGTCTTTGGATTTTTGCGCACGCGATTCAAGGCACGGGTGCGCAATTTTAAACAGACGAATATGCGTCTGACAGCTGTGTCACGAGAGATGACAAGGTGAGCGATAACGTCTTTAAGGCAACACTTGAAAAACTTTGCTTAGGTCATCGCTCGCGGTTTTAAGAATCTGGAGACGCTGCGACGGAAGAGTGGCAAACAATGAGAAAGCGGAGCGTAAACCGCACCGCGCAGCGTAAGAGTCTGTGGGCCTGCGTTAAATGAACACAGCTCCAAAAACTCTTACGGCACAAAGGTGGAAGCCAAACATTCTGACGTTTAATATTAGAAGCATGACACTCACTTGATACCGATTCAAGTCGGGCATCTTTATTTAACCAGGTGAGATGCGTTGAGAACACAAGGTTCTTTTGTTAGGGTGATCTGGGTCAGCAAGTGACAACCCAACAGGTTTTCCACCATGCAGGGGTAATGGCCAACATTCCCACGGGAATTTCCAAATTATTTCCCTCTGTCATAACTCCCGTTGTTTAACGTTAATATGTGGGGTGACTAATATGTAGAAGAGCAATTCTCACACTTTAAACGTCCACCCACCCATCCTTCATCAGAAACCGCTTAATCCTATACAGGGTCGCGGTGATCCGGAGCCTATCCCGGAAGACACAGGGCGCAAGGCAGGTCTATACCCAGGACGGGACGCCAGTCCATCACAGGGCACCGGGGGCAATTTCGTCCACAGGCCAATTAACCTATGCAGCAGCATGTCTTTGGACTGTGAGAGGAAACCGGAGTGCCCGGCGAAAACCCACGCGAACACGGGGAGAACATGCAAACTCCACACAGAAAGGACCCCGTGCCGGGATTCGAACCCGGGACGGCTTGCTGTGAGGCGGAAGCGCTACCCACTGCGCCACCGTGCCGTGTGGCAGCCAAAGAATCAAACGCGTTTGGGAGAACGTCCACCTTGGAGATGGAGCGAGGAAATCCTCTCGTGTTCAGGCGCCAGGTGGACTATTACATCGCAGAACCATGACGGTTGGCGACGATTGAGGAGCCCATCATCCAGCAGTAGATTGATCGTGGCAGATGATGGTGATACTATGTTAACTGCTGGATGAACAGCTACGCTATATCACTTAATGGTGTTTCTTGGCCACGTTGTTCAGTGCAGGTTGGTGAAGGTGGTGGAGGCCTTGACCAGCTCCGTCAGATATCACAATTGTCAGCCATGGCCGGGAATTGAACTCGAGGCCACCGGGTTCACAGATGAGAGCCACTGCGCCAACACAACGTTTCCACTTTCTATTGCAATGCAATTCTGCGTTGACTTCACCGACACCTACAGTTTACATTAACGGGGCATTGGGGTCACCGTTTTTGGGGTCACACAAAACCCAAACAAAGCAGGCGAAATGCGTGCCATTATGGACACAGTGAGTGTCAGGCCGTACCACTGACGTCAGGGGCACGTTGACTCTCCCGCTGCCTCTGCCTCGTATTATCACCACAAGTTGGTTCAATACAATATATTTTCCGTTTTGGTTACATATCATTGCACGGAATACCCTGTGTATGAGCGATAGAACAACAGACAAGAGCGCCGCAGCGGCAATTGTTTGTTGATTCAAAAACGAAATCGTCAGTGTTGGAACGTAATGTTCTTTGTGCTTTGCAGCTCTGCACGAAATGTTGTCCTAGCTTTCGTGAGGTGCGCTTACCTTTATGCAGGAGTGTTGTCAGAAATATGCAGTGCCTGATGTAAATGACAAGTAGTACAGGAAAACAACACTGCAGACTGTGGGTATGAAAAACGCACTCCACATCATTCCAACTGCTTCTACATCAATTCTCAATCATCGGACCGTGAAAACCTGTATCAATACAAACACTATTCTGGCTTATGGGTAGGGTTGTTCTCAACAATATGGCTATTTTGCTCCAGGTAATGTCAGTCAGTTTGTAGTTAAGCTGAAATGAACCGTTGAGCTATGTAGGTTTTTTAACAGTTATCCAGTGGGGAGGGGTAAGTAAGTTACAACATCGCAGAGCACCGGGGGCAATTTAGTTAGGACAATTAACCTCGGCAGGATGTCTTTGGACTGTAGGAGGAAACCGGAGTACCCGGCAAAAACCGACGCAGACACGGGGTGAACGTGCAAACTCTACACAGAAGGGTACCAAAACCGGGAATCGAACCCGGGTTAGTCTTGCTGTGAGGCAGCAGCGCTACTCACTCTGCCACTTCAGTATATTTTGAATAACAATGATACAAATAATATAACCATATGTCCAATCAAGGGCAACAATGAAGCACATCGAGAAGTGATCAGGCTCCTGTGTGGGTCTGTGATTCTTTTCAAGCCACAGCTGGTCACTTATACACACTGTATGGTATGTTCAATATAAAATTCTACGTAATTTAATCTATTCATTACCTGAATACAATTCATGGGTGCCTAGAAAAGCGCACAAAAACCGTATAACGCTGTCCAAAAATAAGCTTTTGTTGAGAGAAGGCAGGGGATGAAAAATCTTAATTATCGAGTTTATTGTGCAGCCATCTGTGGGAGATGATACAGTGAAAACAATAAAAGAGGATTGTTATAAAAACCGTTTTCAAGGATAATGCTCAATTGCACTCGAAGTTCGTATTCAATCGCTTACCGTTACACCTGTATGAGACTCGTAGCAGAGAAGCAGTGAAGGTGTACACTGACTTCCAATTGTTAAATACTAGCTAAAGCACACTTTACTAATGTAGGTCTTCTTCTTCTTTGCGATTCTTCGAAGCACGATGGTCAGCTTCTGGACATCGTTGTCTTTCAGCTCGGCCTCGAAGTGTTTGGTAGAATTCGCAGGCAATACCAAGTATTACTTGACAGGGATCGCGACGTGAACGCTTCTACCTTGACCCCCACTGATGTAGGTGTAGGTCATCACAGCTCGATTCATGATGGTTGCACTTCAGAGCTGTTCTTTCGGGATAACAGTGTCGAGCGAACTGCCTCTCTCCCTCGCGACGTTTCACCTCCCACGTTGGAAGCAACATCATGCGTTATTGTTGAAGAAAGCAATCTTGCTTTCTTCAAACATAAGGCCTGATGTTAACGGGTAGGAGTGATACAGTACAGGAATGGGCAAAGGTGAAATAACAAGTCAGCCATTTCTTGCTCACATATGCATTGAGACAGCGCTCGTGTCTGTCAACAGCCTCAGATTATCGATGGGAATTCCACATTCCTATGCCGGGGGCAAGTCTGTCCACAGGACATCCACTGTTGACTTCCACACAACGTGGTATCATTTTATCAACCTTGGAGGGATGATGTGTTGAGTCAACCCCCAACCAGGATTTGCACTTGCCACCTTCTCATTGGGTGCTGCTCACCCTCGTGCCGTGCCATGAGGCCGGAACATCTTTGTGGTTATTCTAGCTTACCCCTGTTGGCTATACACGAATTAATTCAGATTTAAACTCTAACTTGGAAAAATATTACTTTAGTTATAAAGTGTGCTTACTTTTCCAAAAAAAGCAACTCAATCTTTTTTTTTGCGTGAACTTATAACGTGATTTATCAGCATAGAAATTTTACTTTAAATTGACTTCAGCTGCATTTAAGGAGCTTGGTTTGGGAGTTGCCTTCCCCTTTAATAACGAGTGCTTAAAAGCTCAAGTAACTTCTTAATGCCATCACACCCACTATTACACACCACGGAGCGTAACTCGCTTAGCACTCGCTTTGGCCACAAGGCCCTGCATCGGTGTGAGTTTCCAACCCGCCACTTCTAAAGTCCACGCGTCTTTTTTTCACAGGATTTCCCCGGGTTAAACTAATGTTGGCTGCACTTGACATACAAGCATTCCCCACGGTACTGGCCACTGCACTCGTAATTGGACTAACAAACTCTTACCCTTGCTAGGTCAAGCTATCTTTTGGTAGAATGTCATCTATATATAGGGGCATTCGAGTAATATGCCGCCACTTGATGGTTTATTTTCACGCAGTGTAGTGCTGCGTGATTTAAATGTTTATTTTTAGACCGTGGAAAGACAAACCGTCGGTGTAGCTCAGACAATGTTAACTTTTTTGGGGCGAATTGTGTTTATTTACAATAATAACAATGTACACGGACGACCGTTTTATGGTGAGGCTGCCCGGAATCTGGTTGATTAGAGGGTGGCACGGTGGCACAGACAAATACCCAGTGAGCTACTGGGATACAACGTGCGACCTAACCAACATAAACAAATCATGATTTGAACGACCAGGTCATTCAAAGTCTGGGTTTTTTGCCAGTTACACGTACAGTTCTCGTTGATTCTGTTTACCCCAAGATATCTCCCGGTTGTTTGTGTCTCCGAGGTGGCAACTACGGTGAACCCTGGTGCCTTTGTCCGCCCAGGACTTGACCTCGTATTTCATGGATTGTGCCACGGTGTTGCGCTCTCCGTTCTCGCCCACCAGCATCCTCATCGCACCGTCCTCTCCGATGTAGGTGCATCTTGAGTCGCAGTTGCGTGTCGATGCTTCGCTCGTGTCGATCCTCGCCTGGTGGAGCAGGACCTCGACACGCCGTGTCGATCGGATCGTGTGAGTTACTTGACCATGTAGCACGATGCTGGCTCGTATGCGGTGGTGAAGGCGGAGGGGTAGAGGAGGATGAATGATTCTTTCTGATGATATCAAAAATGACTGATGTTAAACAGTGGCCCTGAATATAACGGTTCATAGTGAATTTTTACACCTGCAGGGCCACCGCTCCACCCATGTTAATAAGTGCTGCTAGATTATCTTTGGGGAGGAAACTGAGATGTTAGAGCAAGGCAACGTTACCTTTCACATGTTACCTTTCAACGTGTTATCTTTCACATGTAACCTTTCACATGTTACCTTTCACTTGTCGATAGCCTATTGGAGAGGGACGGGTGGGTTATAATTTGTCTAATGTTTGTGGCCTGGTCGAGTCGTGACGCAACGGACAATGCCTATGTTGAACCAACAGAGGGCAGTGCAAGGAAGCCGTGAAACCTTCAAATAAAGTTCTGTCCACCCCTCTTCAAAGTTGTTGTCAACTTTGTACGAAGCAAATCTTCAATCCCCATTGTCGTGTGCAATGTTTACGCATTAAAATCGAATAGAACCGTACTCACAGCTCCACGTGCACACACGTGGCGCGTGGTGATGGGCACCTTTGACCGTCGTGCACACAGCTGGATGTTCCGAGGCAGAAAAATTGTATCCGCTATCACACAAAGTCGCTCATTTTGGGGAAAACAAATCGATGAAACCATACGAAACCCATTTAAAATTAAGCATGCATGAAATGTTTATTCATCCGTTCAGTTATAATTTCACGGTGATGAAAACATCTCAAAAACTGTCGATGGCATACAACGGCCATCTCAACATTTTGTGGGGGGCAGAGATGCGTTTAGCTCACTTTTGCCCCCCACCCCCAAAGTGGTACACTTGAGGTTAACGTTACCCGGGAGTGGATCGCATGCCATCAGAAGCACCTCTGCCAAGTCACAGCAGACGAGGCGCAATATAATACTGTAGTATTTTAAGGGCCATGTCACCACTATAGGCAGGCCTTTCACCCCGGGAGAGATTTTTGTGGTGCACTGCGTGTTGGTGGAGAGGAGTTGTGTTGTGGTGTCACGGGACGCGAGGAAAGCTGGCAGCGATAATAATAAGTCATCTACCACTCATAACGCGCCGCACATTTGTTCGCTCTCGATGCAAGAGGAGAATGATTCGAGGAACCGCAGATGGGCGGCGGAGGGGAAAGGCAGCCACGCAGTAAGCCGGCGCCAACATTCGTCAGACACTGCGTCCTCTAAATGCCTATTAATATATCGGCCAAATAGTGAGTGTTTTTCTAGCTATGGGAGGTAACCTCAGCACCCGCCGAGAACCCAAACGGACACACACAGAGAGAACACGCATACTCCACACAAAAACCCCCTAGTCGGGAATCAAACCCAGCTACTTTTTGCTGCGGAGCGCCGAGTGCTCAAATGACTCTTGCCGCTCCGGCTTGTTTGTGTCATTCCTCACAGATCTCGTCGGCAGCGTGACCCTCCCTTCGCCCCACGCCCGGGCGGCCGGCCGTGGTGCTGGCCACCCACCCCCCTCATGCGCCGTGCTGGCCTTCACAGGTGCTACTCGCTAACAGCACTTGACCCTGTAGAATATACAAGGTATCACCTTTTCTGGCAATGTGAGACGTGTTAAGATCATAAAACACCAAATGGACACCTTTTTGCAAAGGTTGCAGTTTGCAAGCAGCCACACATGCTTGTGGCAAAAACATGCAAACGAATGATATGATAAATGCATTGTCTTTCAACCTGATTGGGCTAACACTAGAGACGGCTTTCGTTGGAGCCTAGTCTCAGTGCTTAGCCAAGTGTTGCCAAAAGGCAAGCAGTTGCCAAAATCATAGCAAACGAATGCCATGATGTTTTAAGATCTTAACGCGTCTCTCATTGCCAGAAAAGGTGAAACCTTATATATTCTACATTATTTGTATACTGGCAAAAAAAGGTGCCCATAGCACTTAACCCTACATCCTGTTACGGCTACACGGGGGATGTTTGTCTGTATATTTGCCTCCCACGCAGACTCCGTCGTTGGCATTCTGACCTTGCACTCCCGCCCTGAGCACGACGCCCACCCACCACAAACTCAACCGCCGGGGAAAGGACGACAATTGATTTTCATTTGTCTTAAATGTCGCGCGGACATTGTGAAAAGTTAGTTAGAATTCAGGACCGAAGCGTGGAAATCGTGATGCTTTAAATACGGGAGCACAAAATGTATTTTTTTCCCTCGTGAAAAAAAAGTTCCCATGCATATGTGTGTAGATTTAAGAATTTGCATATTTAAACAAAGTTTACATGCTTCAAAAGTGTACCGCTGAATGTTTTATGCCCACCCGACTGTTTACTATTTATGATGGTACTACCGTTACGAACCCAATCGTCTCCCCAAGGCATGACATTCGTTAAATAATCATCAGTCTCGGCTTGCCGTAGGGCAGCAGAAAATGTTTCAAAGTCTGTGCAGCTAACACAGTGTGGATCACTTTGTTATAGTGCAGGTGGCTAAAATATAGTGGGTCAAAAACCTATAGCTTTTGGTGCAGTTTGACCATAGTTCACCAAACGGGTGAGTGTGGGTTGGTGGAGAAGGAGGATGAGGTGGCTACTACCCGTGACCAGGAATGGAACTCAGGTGGCCGGATTCAAAGCTCGCTGTGCTAATCACTGTGCCACCGTTCTTTGTCCATGAATATATCATCAATTCTTCAAGGATTATAATTACAGAGCAGTTTGAACAGTATGATTCTAGGCTTGGCAATTTATTCATTATACTGTTCTATTAAAATAAGTGTTTGCTAAAGAAATGTGAAACCTGACTGATCTCTAACAGCACATAACTGAAGCAAATAAATACTTCACAGCTGATATGCATCAAATTCGCTTTAATGCACTTTCAATTACCATATAATCTAAGTGATACCGCATCAAACGAGTAACCCGCATCGCACTCCCTGTGCATCGCAAAGAGAATGGAACCAAAGACAAAATGTACTCAATGAAATATACACCGAGAGACGGAGAGAGGGAATAAATGCGAGTGAGACCAGCATTGGCTGTTAAGAAAAGCTGGTTGGAGTGGGCTAGGGCATCAGTCTTGTCCTTCAGCCTATCGTCCCTTGTGAAGGGATGATAGGCGATAGACAAGATACAATTGTAAGATACAATTCCAGGCAAAGCAGAGAATATGTCCGAGGGAAAGCTCACCACAGTAGGAATGGAGCAACTTCAGGCCATGTGCATGAGTGAGATGGTTTGTGGCATCATGGGACCGTGAGGCGTGGTGATGGCATGGGGATGCCTTCAATCAGCAGTGGATAGACCACAGCCCATCATCTTGACGGGGATGACTCATTAAGCGTGCAAGCGAACGTTTACATTTGAAAGCCATTTCCATAAAAGTTCGTGCCACGCTTGGCACACACACCGGCTTCAACCCACGGCTGTGATTACTTGGATGTGTGACAGGCTGGTGGGTGGGTGGGTGGGAGGAAGGAGCGACTCCAGATTTACTTTGTAACACGAAGCCCTGCGTCGTATTGCTCTTCCGTTGCGTGAGTGCAATGTCCTGTAGGAGGGTTTTTTTTTTTTCCAATATATATTTTTTATTTTTAAAACGCCATGTGCCGGTGCCTTCTCCACGGCCCTGCTCGCGTGCAGGCAGCAGGCACATGGCAGTGACCCGTCCTGCATCGTCTCTCACCCGAGAGCTTGCTCACCCGCACATCCCCCAACCCAACCCCCCGATTCGCTTCTCGCTCTTCCATATCGCGCCAACGACAACGTCCGTGCGGTCACGGGCTCTGGCTGTTTACACTTAGCGCCGTCTTTTCTCGGTACATTAGCATGGTAAAGGTCTTACAGAGTGTCGCACGCACAGGTGAGTGAGTGAGAGAGGGAGCGGGGGGGAGAGGAAGGTTGGTGGGAGGTGAGGGTAGGCGTAGTGAGTGCTCCTTACAGGTAATGCGCTCGCGAGACCAAACACATGCAGTCATCACACAAGGACGCCGCAGATGAATTACGTCTTCCGACATGTCAACGTTCCGCCTGGATTTTTGCACACATGGGTTAGTGCGATGCCGTGCAGCTCCTGTGGCTGCACGGGCTGTTCTGTGGACGTCTGTTGCGAAATGAGACTCACAAGATGCCATCCATGATTGATGCGCGTTGGTGTCACGTTATGATTAAGAGCGATTGTTGAACTTGACAAAACGATTGTGAGAGAATTGCTTTCTCAAACCGGATGGTGCCTCCAGAGAGACCCGATGATGGCTCCAACGTGGGAGGCGAAACGTCGCGAAGGAGAGAGAGGGAACGCTAGACACGGCTATCCGGAAAGAACAGCTTTGGAAAGCAATTCTCATACATCGAGCCGTCAAAACCTGCAGCCATCAACAATAAATACGGAAGGGCCAAGGAAAAAAATTGATCAATTGAATGGCGGGTCACAATACATCTGGACCACCCTGTCGAGGTGCTCTCTAGAGCTCTCTCTACTGGAGGCCCTTCTGCTTGCTGTGGAAAGACATTGCAGCTCTGCTCCTGTATAGTTTCGATCTACATTACAGCTATGTTAATTGATTTTGTATTTTAGACTACCTCGCTTACATAAGCAAGTGCTTTGTGACCCTCGGGTGAAAGGCGCTATATAAATTGAATTATTATTATTATTATTGTGTTAATACGTTTCTTTCACAATCGGCCAAGCAGCTTGACGAATATTAATTACTTCCCATTGTAGTTGTTGGCCTTTGATTGCCACATTAATAACAGGCGCAACAGCAACTGTGTTTATCACCTAGGAACGCAGAGCAAGCACATATTTTGGCATCAGTGAACCTATAACCAGTGTTGGTTGGGGTCATTGCGTATTTGAGCACAAATTAAATTGACTCCTGTTCCTAATGGGATTTTGCACAGTTCTCCAGCTTCAAACTTTAGATTTTCGTTTGGTGTTAATTCTCGCTTGCTGTGTATGTTGTTTTTCCTCTAAAATGCACTCTATACATAATCATAATTGGGTGTTATGGGCGGCACGGTGGCGCGGTGAGTAGCGCTGCCGCCTCACAGCAAGAAGGACCCGGGTTCGATTACTGGCTCGGGGCCTGTCTGTGTGGAATTTGCATGTCCTCCCCTCCTCCGCGTGGGTTTTAAACGGGCACTCCGGTTTCCTCCCACAGTCAAATTATATGCTGCATAGGTTCATTGGCCTGCTGACTAAATTTCCCACGGTGCCCTGTGATGGACTGGCGTCTCATCCTGGGTACAGCCCTGCCTTGCGCCCTGTGTCTGCCGGGATAGGCTCCGGATCACCGCAATCCTGACAATGGATGATCGCGTCGTATTGATGGTGTTGATAAAGTAACGCAGACTTAAATTGTTTATTCGCGCGTATCGTATAGCAAGCCGAAACGTAACGCATGCTGGACAAACGAATGCACGCCGCCAGCAAGCTTGACAACTGGATTGCATTAACACTGACACAGTAATGTACATACAGCCCAATTGTTAAACCACTGCTGGATGAAGGCATCTCCACGGCGCGTCGATCCTGGGGGGGGGTGGTGTTTGATCATACTTCCCGACGCTGATCAGTGCGGATCAGTGAAGCGGGGTGGTGATGCGAGCAGAGCTGCAGAACCGGTTCGATACAACTCGAGACTGACGTTGGCTGTGGCGGGGAATTGATATCAGGTTGTTGGGGGTGTTGCGCAAATGCTGTTACATATGAGTCACCGCTCCGCCACAATCAACTCAAATGCAAAATGCTCATTGGCGGTACCACACAACCGTCTGTAACCGGACAACACGAGCTGCCAAACCCCGTATGCCCACAAGTGTCACACATGTGCCTACCGAACTTTGTCTGGGTAACAATCCCTTCACGTGTAAACTTTAATCGGGAATCAAACCGTTATCTCAGCGTATCATCACCAGCCATGTCCCATCCACTGCTGGACGAAGGCCTCCTCCTCCTCCTCAAGCTGCGGCTCGCTCTCATGACGAGCCGTAACAATTAACAATCGACGCGTACGCCGCTTACACACCGAACCGGTTTCGTTCACCCACGTGGCGCCTGCCTAATCCTACAACAACACACGAACCGGTTCCATCACTTCATCTCCGCGCAGGACAGCCGTCTCAGACGCGGCTCAGCTACTTGTAATGAAACAATTAACCAAACAGAGAGCTCATCTACCACGCACCTGTCGCGCATCCCATCTCCGTTCCCCACCCCCCCCAAAAAAAAACCCGTGAAACTTTGATATCAACACGAACATAACTCTGTGGACAAGACCGGCACAGACATCCATGCGCACTTGGCCAATGGAAAAAGAAAAAAAACCAACCCCCTTGTGTTCCCCTTACCGCCCAGCCCAGCGAACTCTACGCCGTCCAGGCACCCTCCCCTTGCCTCCCTCCCTCCCTCTCATCCCCTCGGCTATCCCGCCACCCTCGTCAATCCCCCACACTCATGCATATGCAAAAAGCTCCGTCGCTAGAAGTCACAGTTTAGCAAGCACCCCCCTGCTCTGTCTCTCACCTGACCAGCAGGACTGTGCGCTCCGCGTGTCTCTGCCACCACCCCCCACACTCTCCACCCCACCACCACCGCTCTGTGCCTCTCTGCTCTCCGTCTCTCCCCCCCTCGGCAGTTAAGTTACATTAAGGCCAGAGCGTGTGCCGCGGAGCGTGTGTGTGGTGCGTGCCCGCCGCGCAACTTTCATTTTCACTCCATGTATATTTAAAATCGCTCTTAACTCCAAAACGGGAACGTCGCTCGGAGGAAGAGAGAGAGCGAGAGGGCACCCCCTGCTTCTGGCCTGCCGGGGCGGTTCGTGACACGAGCCGGCTGCTGGGTGCGCTCAGCGGGAAGAGCAGCTTTCACGAGGACTCGGTGCAGGACGCGAATAAAAGTTTTGCCATGCCAAAGCACAGGGAGCACCTGTTGCCGCTGCCGCTGCTACCGTGTCTGCTCGCGCTGTGGACTCTGAGCGGCATCGCGCGCGCGCAGCATCACCATCATCACCATCAGCAGCAGCATCATCATCAGCAGCAACATCAGAACATACACGACCCAGCTTCGTACTTCGGCTTGCGCCTCGGTCCTGGCCATGACAGCATCATCGTGGCCAACAACGGGGTGCGTGTTCCCTTCGGACGCGCCGTCTACCTGGACCCCATCAACGACCTGGTGATGCAGGTGCAGCCCGGGGACCGCTGCTCCATCACCGTGCTGGACAACGACCCCCTGTCCCAGCGGCCCGGCGTGCTCAGCCCCAAGAAGTTCAGCTGCGACTTCGGGCCCAGCGACGTCAAGTACTCTCACTTCGGCTCGCGCAGCCCGGCCAGGGACCGCGTGCGGCTGCAGCTGCGGTACGACACTCAGACGGACACCGTGGTCGTCCCGTTCATGATCGAGGTGGAGGTGGTGTTCACGCAGCTCGAGGTGATCACGCGCAACATGCCGCTCAGCGTGGAGAAGCTCATGGGCACCAGCGGCCCCATCGACAAGAAGATCCTCGAGTTCACCTACGACCGCGCCAACGAGGTGTGCAAGCTGACGAGCCTGGCCGGCGCCGGCGGCATGCCCCGCTACGGGAGGCTCGTCAACGCGGACAACATCGCCAACGGCCAGATGCTCTCCTGCCAGGACTTCATCGCGTCCAACATCCGCTACCAGCACGCGGCCGCGACGGCGTCACCCAACCGCGACTACATCCCCATGGTGGTGGAGCTCTCGGACAAGGACGGCAACCTGCTGAAGCAGGAGTACTTCCAGATCATGGTGCGCATCCGAGAAGGTCTGGAGAACACCCCTCCCAAGCCGAGCTTCATCGCACTGATGATGATGGAGGTGGACCAATTCGTCATGACGGCCATCACGCCCGAGATGCTGGCTGCCGAGGACGTGGAGACCGATCCCGACGACCTCATCTTCAACGTCACCTCTCCCCTGGGCTACCAGCAAGGCTACATCGTGAGTACGGACGACAGGAACCTTCCCATAACGTCGTTTTACCAGCGCGATATCAAAGATTTGAAAATTGCATACAAGCCGCCGGCTGTCGACTCGAACGTCGAGCGCATATTCCAGATCGAGTTCGAGGTGATTGACAGCGAGGGCGTCACGTCCGACCCGTTCGCGTTCATGATCGTGGTGAAGCCCATGAACACGCTCGCTCCGGTCGTCACGCGCAACACCGGCCAGATGTTGTTCGAAGGCCAATCGAGGCCCCTGTCCAGCGCGCAGAATCTGGAAATCAGCGACGAGGACAATCTGGAGAATGTGCGCGTCACTGTCATCGACGGGCTCAGGCACGGCGAGCTCACGGTGCTCGGCGCTCGGCGTAAATTCTTCACTCCGGCCGATCTCGACGCCGGCGTGGTGGTCTATCAGCACGACGGCAGCGACACCTACAGCGACAACATAATTTTCCGCATGAGCGATGGCAAGCACGAGGTGGAGTTCCTGTTCCCCATCACCATCGCCCCGACCGACGATGAACCGCCCGTCGTCAACGCCAACACCGGCCTCGTCATTTCCAAGAATGAAATCGTGCAGATTCCCCCGTTTGTTCTCAGCGCCATTGACATCGATTCCGAGGACTCGACCATCAAGTTCACTGTCGAAGCGCCGTTATCGGCTATCGGTCAGGTCCTGCTTCGGCAGTCTGAGAAACCCGACGATTCTTCGTCGTGGAAATTCCTCGAGAGCGAAAACGCATATGAGAAGGTTGTGACAGAGTGGTTACAGGAGGACATCCTGGAAGGGAAGCTTTTTTACCGTCATGTCGGGCCTCACAGCACCTCGGTGGTGATGGACCAGTTCATCTTCCGAGTCCA
This sequence comes from Geotria australis, assembly GCA_036362915.1. Lineage (NCBI taxonomy): Eukaryota > Metazoa > Chordata > Hyperoartia > Petromyzontiformes > Geotriidae > Geotria > Geotria australis. The sequence goes on from JAZEWU010000015.1 coordinate 3,695,766, forward strand.
GGATGACAACGATCCACCCAACCAGTCGGGCGAGCACACCTTCTTAATAAAAGTCCAGCCCATCGACGACATTCCTCCTTCGCTATATCCCGGAACCACGCTGCAGATGACCGTGCAGGAATTTGAGCTGACCCACTTCAAGCGGAAGTTCTTGCGTTACACAGACTTGGACTCGGATGACCGTGATTTGAAATACACCATTACAAAAGCACCCGTTGACACAGACGAGAATAACCCGGTCAACATAGGCTCCATCGTCCTGACTGAAAACCCGAACATCGTCGTGTCCGAGTTCACGCAGGCGCAAGTGAACCACCACAAGATCGCCTACAAGCCACCGGACCAGGAGCTCGGCATCACGCCGCACGTCGTTCAGTGCACATTCACTGTCGAGGACACGGCGGGGAACTCTGTCGAAGGGACATTCACAATATTCTTGCAGCCTGTGGACAATAAGCCCCCGAAGATCACCAACACGGGCTTCACGGTGTTCGAGCGCGGCACGTTTGTTTTTACCAGCGCGGAACTCGACGCGACCGACACCGATACGCAGGTCCACGAGATAACGTTCACGCTAACGCAGGAACCGAAGCACGGCCAGCTGCAGTATTTCGGCATCGTGATGACGGTCGGCGAATCCTTCATTCTGGACGACATCTCAAACGGGCGAGTTGCGTACATTCACGACGGCGACGAGTCGACCGGCGACACCTTCAAGCTGGACGTAGCCGACGGCGTGCACGTGGTGACGATCACCATCAAGGTGACGGTGAAGCCGATCGATGACGAAGCTCCCACGATCGTCATCCGAGACGACACCCTGCGCTCGTCACTGGACGTCCTGGAGAACGGCGCCACGGAGATAACTACGAACCTGATCAAGGGCACGGATCGCGACACGGATGACCTCATGCTGACCTTCATCGTCGAGGAGCTGCCAAAGCTCGGTGCCATTCTGGTCAACGGTGCGCCTTCGGAGAGGTTCACCCAGCAGGACATGATCAACGGCGTGGTCGTCTACGCTCACACCAGCGGCGAGATCGGAACGCAGAAGCAGCACGACGCTTTCAACCTCACCATTTCTGACATGTCGGACGAGTGGGTCATTGGAGGCAACAAGATCCAAGGTGTTAGGGTGCGCGTCACCATTCTGCCAGTGGACAGCGTTGCCCCGTCCGTGACCATCGGGCAACCCTACAGCGTTATAGAGGCGGAGAAGAACTTCATAACGCTCAAGAACATCAAGGTGGAAGACATCGATACACCGACCGACGACATCCTCTGCACGATCATCGTGCAGCCGACATCCGGCTACATCGAGAACATCTCGCCTGCGCCCGGTTCAGAGAAATCCCGTTCTGGGACCCCCATCAGCGCGTTCACCATGAAGGACGTCCGCCTCAAGCACATCAATTACGTGCAGAGCATCCACAAGGGGGTCGAGCCGCTCGAGGATCGATTTACGTTCCGCTGCTCAGACGGAATCAACTTTTCTCCCCGGCACTTCTTCCCGATAACGATCATTCCCGCGAACGACGAGAAGCCCGAATTGTTCATGCGCGAGTTCATCGTCATGGAGGGCATGAGCTTGATCGTCGACACGCCGATTCTCAACGCTGCCGATTCCGACATTCCGCGAGACGAGCTGCACTTCTACATCTCCAAGCTGCCAAAGCACGGGCAAATAGTCCAGCAGAGGGCTACGGGCACCGCGCCGGTGCGGAACTTCACCCTGGAGGAGATCTCTGGCACGTCCAGCATAGTGTACGAGCACGACGACTCGGAGACGAAGCACGACAACTTCACCGTGAGGCTGTCCGACGGCAAGCACAGCGTCGAGAAAACCGTGCTGATCATGGTCATCCAAGTGGACGACGAGACCCCGCGCATGACCATCAACGACGGGCTGGAGATAGAAATCGGCGAAACCAAAGTGATCACCAACAAGATGCTGAAGGCCACCGATTTAGACTCGGAAGACAAGAGCCTCACTTACGTCATCCGCTTTGGGCCCGGTCAGGGATTGCTGCAGCGGCTGAGCGTCGAAGGGGGGGTTTCGGAAAACGTAACTTTGGGAATGAATTTCACCCAGGACGAAATCGACAAAGAGCTGATCCAGTACGAGCACACTGGCCAGGAGGGCATACGCGACCTCATTAAGTTCGACGTAACCGACGGCATCAATCCGCTGATCGACCGGTACTTCTACGTGTCCATCGGGGGCATCGACATTATTTTCCCGGACATCATCAACAAAGGCGTGTCGCTGAAAGAGGGCGGCAAGGTGACTCTCACCACCAACCTGCTGAGCACGACCGACATCAACAGCCCCGACGAGAACCTGCGCTTCACCATCACGCGCGCTCCCATACGCGGCCACATGGAGTGCACGGACATCCCCGGCGTGCCGATAACCTCGTTCACGCAGCTTCAGCTAGCCGGCAACAAGATCTACTACATCCACACGTCGGACGACGAGATCAAGATGGACAGCTTCGAGTTCGAGGTGACGGACGGCTACAACCCGGTGTTCCGCACCTTCCGCATCTCCATCAGCGACGTGGACAACAAGAAGCCCGTGCTCACCGTCCACGAGCTGCACCTGAACGAGGGCGAGACGAAGCTCATCACGCCGTTCGAGCTCACGGTGGAGGACCGCGACACGCCGGACCACCGCCTGCGCTTCACCGTCACGCAGGTGCCCGTGCACGGCCAGCTGCTCTACAACGGCTCCCGGGCCGTGACGACCTTCACCAAGCAGGACCTGAACGAGAACCTCGTCAGCTACCGGCACGACGGCACCGAGACGAGCGAGGACAGCTTCTCGTTCACGGTCACCGACGGCACGCACACCGACTTCTACGTGTTCCCCGACACGGTGTTCGAGACGCGCAAGCCGCAGATGATGCACGTCCGCATCCTGTCCGTGGACAACGGGGTGCCGCAGATCGTGGTGAACCGTGGCGCGTCCAGCCTCCGGCCGCTGCCCACCGGCCACCTGGGCTTCATGCTCACCAGCAAGGCCCTGAAGGCGGAGGACCGGGACAGCTCTCCGCGGGTGCTCAAGTACGTGGTGGAGGAGCTCCCGGAGCACGGCTTCATCGTCAACCTGGGCCTGGGCAACGACAGCGTGTCCAAGTTCACACAAGGTGCGTCGCGCGGGTGACGGTGATTTTAAAAGGGGTAAACGTACGGCCCCCCAAATTGTTGGCTCGCGCTGCTGTTGGCGGCAGGGCTTCAACCAGTGAGGTCTAGAGCCGCTATTTTGAACCGGTGGGTCGTGACCCATCGGTGGGCTGCGAGCGCCACCTAGTGGTCCGTGGAGACTGTACCCAAGTGGGCCTTGAGATACAAATTGTTGAGAACCCCTGCCCTAGAGAACCCTTATAATGGGTATTTTGGCCTACTCTTCCACAACTTGCCAGATGTCTTGGAAGTGCTGACGATAATAAATACAACAGTTCTATTGCATCTAAATACATGAGCAGCCTGTATAACGAAGCAGAATATTACACTTATTTTTTTAAAGAGAAAATTAAGATCGTGAATGCCATGAAACCGAAATCGTGAGCTGGTGCATATTGAGCAGCGGCGTGACACACGTGACACACTGTGTACGAGCTCTGGGCAGCAGCAGCAGGTCAACTAAGGGTGTGTGTGTGTGGCCGTGAACTGAAAGCTACATAGGGCTTGGGTGTTTTACGTGTGTAGGATCGGGAGACCCACACATAACACACTGTGCAAGAGCCCCTGGGCAGTAACACCACCAGGGTGGGTGCATGAGGTGGTGAACTGAGAGTTTCATAGGGCTGGGGCATTTTAGGTGGGCAGGATAGTTTGGGTAATATGGGATTCAATTAACCTACCTCTAGACTCTGTCCCAGAAGAGGCAATGCAAGGGGGAGGAAATGAGGTGAGGCTATAGTTAGGGAGTGATGAAAGAGAGGCTGCGTGTGGAGTCGGTACTGAGACGAGGATTGGGAGATGAGGTGAGTGGGTACAGGGGCCAAAGGAGAGGCAGTGGAGTAGTGAGAGGAGGAATGGAGATGATGAGCTCAGCGGTTGTGGCGAGGCCGAGGGGGGAGTAGGTGTGTTGGGGGGCTGGGAACTACAGCAGAAACGGGAGGTCAGGGCAAATGTTCAGAAGTATTACTCGTACAAACACTAAGCCGATGGAAATTAACATGACACACAATAAAAGCTGGCCAATTAATTTGGCCAATTGGAGGGTCAGGTGAAATACCAGCCCATTAAAGGGTTCCCTATCGAGGCAATTCAGCTCGATTGCCTGCTCGCGGGACCTGCATATCTGGGCACCGCGACAAACCATTATGAAAGAAGGGTCATGGGGAGGTGATGCGGGGGTGGGTGGCAGCTCGCTGAAACTGTTTTAATATCAGAAGCCACTGGCTCGTGCACATCGAGAAACGTGAGACTTTTCTTAATAATTATAAACGCTTGTGTTTAACGTAACGTGGCACGACCATTACACTGGCACTAATTCCACCCCCTGGCACATTTCCGCATCTATTGACTCTGCCAAGCCGCGGTGGAGACACCGATGCTGGACACAACACAGCTGCGGGCTTGCATGAGTGTTTGTTCAAACAAAACTAAATATGAATGTCTTTCAAATCCACACATTTCAGGCACGCTTAGAATGCTAGACTACGCCACGCTGTGAGAACCAAAAGTTTGAAAGCACAATAATACACCTGCTCGCACAAAGATTTACGTCCTTCAACAAGCTAAGGGGGAAACTATACAGGCGTGTGGTGTGTACGACCTGAATTCGACTTCCTGGCCACGGCTGGCTTTAGTGGCGAGTAATGCTGTATCTGAACTGATGGTTGCTTTTCAACACTTTTCTTTCGGGATAGCCCTTTCGAGTGCTCTCTCTCGTAACATTTTGCCTCCAACGTGGGAGGCAACATGTCTAAGGATGCCTCCAACGTGGGAGGCGAAACGTTGTGAAGGACAGATGGGGGAGCGCTCGACATGGCTATCGGGAAAGAACAGCTTTTAAAAAGCAACCATCATAAATCGAGCCGTGAAAACCCACATACGGACAATATCTAGACTGGCCTTGCGTTCCATTCTTCACCTAGTCACACTGGCCAGCGCGATGGAGTGTGGTCAAACAACCGCCGTGGCCCGAACAGCTTGGTGAGGTTTTCATCCAGCAGTGGATTGACAAAGAACTGTGGATTCTGTTTAATATAATTATATGTGGTGGTAGTTTGCTGAGGTGCTGACAGCCAAACTACTTTCCAGCAAGAAATGACAGACTGTTTTCTGTATGTCTAGAAGTGGCTGATTCTGCACGGTGCACCATTCCAGAATTTTTGTTTACATTTTTTGTGACGTGAGCAATACCCCTAACAAAAAATATTTTAGCTCTTCGTCCAAATTTGGTATGACAAGTTTCTTTGGGGTCATCTGTGTGTAAGTTGGCCTTACAAAAAGTATTATTTTAACGTCTCGTGATTTCCTATTTGTTTTGGAGTCCAGACACGCATGATATTTATTATGCTTCCAAACGCAGGAAGGGGTCTAACGATTAAACCCTCCCCTACACCCTTGCAATCGATCGGATTTTTACGATTCAGCGTCGTTATGTGACTCGAGAAAATACATGTTACAACGTTGCGGTGAATAACTGTGATGGACTGGCGTCCCGTCCTGGGTCTAGCCCTGCCTTGCGCCCTGTGTCTGCCGGGATAGGCTCCGGCTCACCGCGACCCTGTATAGGATTAAGCGGTTTCTGAAAATGAATGAATGAATGACGGCGCCTCTAGTGGCTGAATGATTCACGTGAACGTATTACACAGAGGGCTTCCCAACCTTTTGCACCTCAAGGCCTACTTGGGTGTGGTCTCCACGGATCACTAGGTGGCGCTCGCGACCCACTGATTTGCCCGGATCCACCGGTTAAGAATGGCGGCTGTACTGTATACCCACAGAGCCTCTGTCAATCCACTGCTGGACGAGGGCCGCTTCATTTCCATGCACGGGGGTTCTTTGAGCATACTTCACCTCGCTGGTCAGCGTGGGTTGGTAATGCAGGGAGCGTTCAGGTGGGATGGGCTGGATAATCCTATAGTACCGTACAACAGCGGATGTCGCTGTGCTGCCCTCTTGCTGCACAGCACGTGGCCCTGCAGCCTATAAGACCTGTTATGCATGACGGTCACTCATTGCATGCACTGTGTGCAGGCTCATTGCTTGGGGGATCTGACGAGGACGGGCGCATTCCGGCTCATGTCCGTCATATAGGCAGCGCCGCAATGAATGCTCCTCCAGAATTCTCCGCGCAGGCTGCTTAAACCCGCTGCTCACGAAGAATGATGCGAACACTGTTTGCAATGCCGGCTGTTGTTGCTGTGCAGCCTTCCTTCCTGTGGTTCCATCTCTCTAGTGTTGGGGGGACAAAAAACGAGAGGCATAGAATTTGCGGTGCACAAGTCTGTACTTGCGACACTTTCTGCTTGGCCATTCGAAGTTGTGTTTTAGCTCGCATACCTGGGATGCTTAGAAAGCAGTGCAAACCTTGTTTATAATCTGTGGTGAGGGGAGTTTTTTAGAATCTCGATGTGAGAATGTACACCTTAACGCCCTTTGCTTACCCGGTCGAACAAGTGTTATGTATCGGATGACTGCTCTTAGATTAATTTTGGGTGTGTTTTGGAAACACGGCTAAATCCCGAGTAAAATAATTTAAGGCTGTAGATACAAATAAAGGCAGTGTCAAAGGAAGGAGGGTTTATGTGTGCCGATGAAAAGAAAATGAGTGAACTACGGCTGAAATACAAGCTAGCACCTCACTGTAAATATTGAATATATTTTTGAATGCACGTGGCGACCAATTTAAACATTTTATATTCCACTTTAGGAGAAACATTTCAGCGTTAAATGTGTAACTGAATATATTCAATTATAATATTCCTAAAAATCTTACAAAGCATACCTAAATATTATTTGTTTATAAATTAATTGAAAATTGCTATCCAAAACTGCTATTTCAGGATAGCCGTATCGAACGCTCTCCCCTCTCCTTCACGACGTTTCGCCTCCCACGTTGGCGGCATATTCAGGCGTTTCTGAGCCGTTTCGTGAATGAGAGAGGTGGAGCGCTTGACACGGCTATCCCGCAAGAACAGCTTTGAAACGTTATTTTAATAAATCGAGCCGTGAAAACCCACATCAGTATAAATAAACTAGGCACCGTCACCTAGCAGGTCCTTTCACAAAACAAAAGTCTCGAAACTTGCTGAACATTTTCTAGCTAAACAAAGAGACAGAATATTAAAGCCCCCGGTAAGGTGTGATTATATTTACTATACACACGCGTGCATGCGAGGACAGAGCGTGTGGGGTTGGGGTGACACCTAGGGTCGGGCACCTCCCTATTGATGGAAGAAAGCATTGCATATCCCAGGAATGTCCGAGGCCCGCATTGAAACCATAGAGAGGACACATTAATACAAGTTGGCACAGCTAAAGCAACCTTCAGCCACTCCTTTGGCCTCCAACAACAACAACCTCCGTTCGCCACTAAGTGGCGGTGACCTCACCACAACGCTTGTGCCAGGGCAGGTGCACCTTGAGGCTATCACGTGAAGTGTCAAAGGCTTGCTGACAGGTCACGGAACAGACCGAGGTGCCGTGGGTTGACTGAGTCGGATGGCGGAGACACCACCTGTGCCCTCTACTCTGCCAGCTTGCCGCGTTTAATCCGCCTGGCACTCTGCTCGTTGTTGTTGCTGGAGGCTAACTGCCGCCAACCGCCCAGTAGCGTCCTTCACTAACCTCCTCCACAGAGGCCCATCTTCGCACCGATGAAACTAGACATCGGCAAGTCCAATCAGCTCCGCACCCTTCTGTACCACATCGATCCATCCCTTCTCTAGCCCGTGCCGCACCCGTTAACCCCCCTCTATTCTGCCAAACAGAAGTTGTGGCTTCCACGACTCCCCTCTCCCACCTTCATGCCCCGCTCGTCTAAGAGTTTCTGTGCGTGTCGTACGATTCCGGATTAAGGTCGCGCGCGGGAGCCTGTGATTTGGGATCTCTCTCCTGTCCCGTCATGGCAGCTCTCGCTAACTGATGTAGGTCACGAGGGGCAGTTCTGTTTTGGTGACGCGACACATATGGCTGCTGGTATTTACCTGCGGGGCACTGTGGGAGCTCTCTTCAGGGTGCGGCATTGAGTGGGCACAGACAAACACACACACACATACATATTTCAAGAGTCGATTATATAACAGCACTTTCTAACCCCAAAATCTGACAATGGAGTAAGCTACTGACTGGCACTGATAAAATTTGCTACAGGGTATACTTACAACGCTCGGCGAGTTCAGTCGGTAAAGTTAAAGCGTTCACATCGATAGAGATGTTGTTCTTGTGGCGTTAGAAATTACTGGAAATATACTGATGGGGGAGAAAGACTCCTTATTTGGCCGATAACATCTTCAATGATCAAGGACGCAGTGTCCGGCAAATGTTGGCACTGGCTTACCAGGTGACTGCCTTCCCCCTCTTCTGCCTCTCTACGGTTCCTCGCACCTCTGAGTCGTTCTCTTTATTTCCAGAGTGAACGAAACTGTACACCATTATAAGTTGTAAATTATTATACACAGTATAAGCCTTGCAAAAAAACCGCCGAGGTGGATTCATAATTGCGTGTAATTTTGTATCACGTGCGTCTAAATGAAAAACGCGTGTTCTCTGACCGTGTACGATTGACATAATAGATTTATTGAGACGCTAGACAGGATAATGGATGGCAGATCGGGCGAGAGTGCCGCAGGGATGGCCCTGGGTGGCTGTGTGTGGTATGTTGAGAGCCCTCGCAAGTGGGATGTCTTGGGACCATTCGATTAGCACGCCGAGGACCCTCCACTTTAGTGCGTGAAGGACCGATTGTAAGTGATGCATGCGGCCAGACACCGGAGCTTCACCGGCGTGACACCCGGCTAATACACGGCGCGCAGGTAGTCCTTTGTTTTTGGTGTAAATATGAAGCAATTACTTAGATGAAAATCTCTGACTGACACGGGCAATGTGCTTCGTTTTTTGTGTGTGTGTGTGTGTGTGCGCCACATGCCAATGGATATCGCTACATCTTGATGTCTGTGTCGGTGTATGGATGTCCCGTGCGTGCAGCGGTGGTGTCACGGTCAGCCGATTGCACAACGAATCCGGCCACTTAATTGAGATTCCCATTCGCTGCTAAAATCAGTGATGATTATTGTAACCGGACCTGGGCCTCACCTATGTCCACGCTGCCCTAAATGAGTATCTGGTGCAGTGTGTAAACGGCAGCGGAAAGACAAAGGTGGCCAGGTGTGATTCTGGTAAAATCACCACCTTGTGCACCATGCTGGCCTTAAAAAGTGCTCAATAACATCACCTGTCCCAACAGTCTGTGTAGGCTACATTAGGGATGGGTTTTTTTCTTGTATGTCTTAAGTACCTCCAAAGTTGTGCTCTATTGAGTGCAATTTAAGATCAAAAAGATCAAGAGGTCATCGTGACCAATGTCGAAGATGAATGGATTCAATCATTTTAATTACAGCACAGCTATGCAAATAGTGTTGTAATGCAGTCTAAAGTTAATTGGCAACAGAGTAATCAGTTGATCAATTCATAAAAATTTATGATTTGATGATTGAAAGTAATCAATTTAAGTACCGCATGATTATATAATTTACATACATCGTGTATGGGATGGAGTGGCACTACTGCCTGTGCAGCACCGTGACTTAGACATCATTAGCTGGGAATTTTAATAACTTGTGCTACCTATTGGCCGAGGCTTGCTCTAATAACCAGGAACATTGCCAATAGTTGCAGAAAAGAATTTGCTTTAGGGACAGTAATTAGAGCACAAATTTGGGGCAGTCATTTTGAAGAAATGAGATAAGATGCAAGCTTAAATCTTGACGAATTAAGACTCGAGCTTAAACCTCATTATTTTGGAGAGAGAAAAAAAATCGGATGATTAAATGTGTGCATGCGCCTTTTGCTTAAAATTACTTAAATATTTCACACGCTGTCTCTGTGAAGAGGGCCCATGACCAAATGACCCCAAAACACCCAGAAGTGAACTGACCTCATTAGATCTCAGAAGCCAAGCAGGGATTTTGGGCCTGGATAGTACTTGGTGGGTGACCACCACTTTAGGACTTGTGGATAGTGCAGCTAAATCCATTGGTTTTTCAACACACGGCTCCACCCACCCCACCTTCACCATCACCAACTTGCAATGACCAGGGTGGTCAACTACGGGCCATACAGTAGGTGAGTGACCAAAATGGGCCACACACGTACATTGATTTAAACAGGGCATAGATTCACACAGAGTACATGCCATTCGCACCGACAGTGACTGTACACTTGCAATGTTTAATACATTTTTACGCAAAGTTTGTCAGACAAAATCAATTACTCTTTGTCCTCAACCTGCAAATATAACTCGGTAAAGGAAATAGACAAAGAACTATTATTTTGTCACGCGTACAAATCCTACATTCATTATAGAAATGATAATAGGTTATTACAAAGATTAGGGAATTATAGATAATTGAGGATTAAGAACATTTGCATAATTGTTTGCCTGCACGGGCACTCTGAAATTTGAAGTTGCTTTTACAACCCATCAGCTAGAT
>JAZEWU010000015.1:3706544-3731734 GCA_036362915.1 Geotria australis
AGCAATTATTTCGGGATAGCCGTATCGAGTGTTCATTATCTCTCCTTCGCGACGTTTCGCTCCAACGTTGGAAGCATCATCAGGCGTTTCTGATGATGCCTTCGATGTACGAGGCGAAACGTGACGGGTATCCCGAAAGAACATCTACGGAGAGCAATTCTCAATCATTAGGACAAGTTGCTTCAATACGAATACCAGTTTACTGGCAGGTCGCATGTGGTGGGGTAAAGTGTGGGTACTGCCACTTCTTCCAAGACGTTTGGCCAATGTGGAAACAGGTCAAATACCCTTCAGATGTGCTGTCTAGAACTCCCGATAGCCCGTCCGTCAGCAGTGGCATGAGCAATCAGTTATAGGGCTGCACCTTTATCTTTTACAGGGTCAGTAATGCTCTGGCTTGACTGCAGCACAGCTCCGGGTTATAGACCGGGGAGGGAGATAAGCGACAGGAAGTTTCAAAAACCAGAAAGAACAATAAAGTTCGAGAAACCGTCTGTGTGTCCACACAAACACACATGCAACTCTGTGTGTGTCCACAGGCATGAAAAGACGGGTCTTATTCCAGCAACGCCGCTCACATCCCGTCCTCCCTCGAGCACTAGAGCCTTATCGCATCTGTGCTATGCTCCTCTCGGGGTGCGACTGTGTTATCACTGTGCCTTTTGGGTGTTTATTTGAGGTTTTTGTAAGGAGTGGAAGTGGACGGCGGGAGGAGGGAGGTTGGGAGAGTCCTGTGTTGAGCTCTTAAGTCTTTTTTTCCATTGTTGTGGTGTTTGTATTTTGTTTGGCACAGTGAGCAGTTATTTATTTCTATACTCACTTTAAAAAATATATATATACCTATTATTGCGACCTAATCCACTTTTGAAACACAAACGCTGTTGCGCTTGTGTGAAAGAGTTCTATCTCAGACCACGAGTGGCAGCTACGGTCAAAACTCAACAATTCGGGAGTCTATTATTGTAACCTGCGATCTTTTAACCACTGTCACACTTCACTTTCTTTCCTGTTAAGTCAAATTGCAAAACAGTGCGGTCACTGTATTTCCTTGTCTCGACCTGCCTTGCTCCTTGGAGATCCATCATTCTGGAGGGAAATTTGGACGCGTAACGTTCAGACTACCCAGAGCTGTTCATTCGGGATAGCCGTGTCGAGCGATCTCCCTCTCTGCCTCGCGACGTTTCGCCTCCCACGTTGGAAGCATCATCAGGGAGGGTGACAACGCGACGACAGACATCAGGTGCTTCCAACGTGAGAGGCGAGGGAGCGAGGGTGATCGCTTCACACGGCTATCCCGAAAGAACAGCTATGAAGAGCAACCATCATGAATCGAGCAGTGAAAAACTACATCAGTCCGTTAAGAATATCATATCGGTTGACGTTGGGACTTTCCATCGTAGATACCTTGAGCGTGCGTTTCACTTGAAGCCTTCTCTCCGTGACATCCGCTCGGTGATTTGTTGTTGTTTTCGTGTTTTGTGCAAACGTGATCGTGGCTTGACGGTAACCATCGCGTGTGACGTGTACCGATTGCAGGCGATGTCGACGACATGAACATCTGCTATGTTCTGCGGGAAGGAGACAACGCGACGAGCGACATCTTCTACTTTTCCGTGGAAGACAACGGTAAGAGCGAACCATTGTAACTGTCGACTTAAACACTTACACACAACGTCCCACACCGTTGCGCAGCACGGTGGCGCGGTGAGTAGCGCTAGAAGTACCTGGGTTAGAATCATGGCTCTGGTGCCTTTCTGTGTGGAGTTTGCATGTTCTCCCCATGTCCGTATTTGTTTTTGCCGGGCACTCCGGTTTCCCTCCCACAGTCCAAAGACACGCTGCTGTATATGTGTATTGGCCTACGGGCTAAATTTCCGCTGGAGCCCTGTGATGGACCGGCGTCCCATTCTAGGTATAACGTGGGAGGAAAAATGTCACGAGAGAGGGAGTTCCGCTCAACACAGCTTTCCCGAAAGACCAGCTCTGAAGAGCAACCATCGTGAATCGAGCCGTGAAAACCTACATCAGTACAAACCTTAGGTTTTCACGGCTCAATGCATGATAGTTGCTTTCGGGATAGCCGTGCCGAGATGGCTCACCCGAAATAGAAGCTTTGAAAAGCAACTGTCAGACCTTGGGTTAACTGTGAAAATCTGTCTACGTTGGCTCTGTGGGAAATGTGGAAATACCGAGTGTACCCATGCTCTAATGCATTCCAGAGTTGACGTTGATGCCATGAATATGAATCTTTATGAAACGTTGATGGCCATAGTGCAGGGCTCATCAGCTATGAAGCCACTTTAACAGGCAAGGGTTAAAAAGCAGGGCTTCAGTTAAATAACATTGGGACACATGCTCATCGGTTAAAGTTATTGAGGCCACTTTGAATGAATATATGCGGCTCTGTGCCTTTGGCTTTTATTTATAACCGCCAAACCTTTTAAGGGAATTGAATGGTCTGACAGAAGAATCTGCACAAATCATTTTGATTGGGAAATAAAAATCCATCTAAAAAATGGGGCTGCTGCAGCTCTGTGGTGTAAATATTTATTTAGTCACATTGCTTAGTGCACACCGATGCCATGGATAACAAAACGACTAGAATGTAACACAATGCGTCGTATTCATTAATGTATTGTTCTTAACAACAATCTCAACATAATGTATTTTTTTAATCTGACGATGAACAAAATACATTCGAAAAATGTCGACTTTCACAGCATATCCAAAGACATGCTGCCTAGGTTAATTGTCTTGACCTAAGTTAGTTTCTTATCTCTGCCCGCTGGTCAACGGTTCCTGCCAGCTTAAATAAAAACGGAGTGACTGACACACGAGTGAGCGAATCGCCACGTGAGATTCACTTTCTAAGACGACCGTTTAAAACATTATATTGGGGCAGGCCTACAAGTTAAACTGGAAATGGGTGAGTGATGATGATTTCGCAACGAGGCAGCAGTCACCAAGACCTATCCCGGGGTGGTAACTACTCACAAAAAACACACAGTGCTGCCCCAACACCTGGCTCACGCCTGCTAATTATCATTTGTAGCAAGCATGCAAACATCTGGTTTCTCACGACGGGTAATAATAGTGTCTGATCGCTGCCAGGCGGAGCTGTCACTGCCGTGGCTTGTCGAATAACAAACTGACTCGTCACCTGCTCGTTTGCCCAAACTGCACTTGATTGCTAGCGGAAAGAGTTAGAGGGAGAGAGCTGTGAACTCTGCCCGGAGCGCAAACGTACACGAGTGCATATCGAACTATTAGATTTTCTTTTCAAAGCTGTTCTTTTGGCAGAGCAGTGCGTAGTGTTCCTTCTCTCTCTACATCAGTACATTGTTTCATTATAATTATTGACGTGGTGCCAGTGCAATTTAATATTAGCGAGAAATCACGATTACAAGTTGTAGATGAAGACTGTAAACTAGAAAAAGATTCACCTGGTCCATTTGTCGAAGTGGCACCGGCTCGGCTATTTCATAATAAATGTTGTTTGTCCATCTGTGAGTTAAAGAGCGTAGGTGATTTTAATAGTATGGGGTCGAGCGAGTGTTCATTCTGACCAAAATGAAACAGGGACCTATGGTACTGATTATGAGCTCCGTGTGGCCCTTTGACAACGGCCGAAATGGTGACCACAAGATCTTGCGTCTGATATGCTGTCAGGATAAACTCTTCCCTGTTACCAATCACGATCGGAAGTTGGCATTAACTTCACCTGGCTGAATCCTTTTCATCACCAGCACCACTTTGGGGGTCTTTTTTGTTCGTGCCAGGGTGGTCTGAAAACATTAATTGGATCTTTACCTTTGCGGACATTCAATACGGTGTGGCTTAGTTAACCTGGGTGGCTTTTCTCGGCCCGAAAGAGATGAGAAAGCCACCTGCCATTCCTCGCACGAAAGTGGCGGCGCCACTTCCTGCAGTGGCGGCCCTAACGCCTTTTCCACGGGGAGTAAGAGAGACGTGGCTCGCGGCCAGGTGGCCTGAAAGCCAGCAGGAAAAAATAAAACTTGACACTGCATTGCATCCGCCTGGGTGGTTCAGCTGCAATACACTTGAAATCCAATAGGCAAGAAAGTGTCATCCTGTAAAGTAGTCTCCGAGTTGAGTCAGTCAGAGGAGTGATAGATTGATAGATGTTTCTTATTACAGCAGAAAAAATACCCAGTGAGCTTGCAAGCTCTTTACGGGATTCCTGCGACACAACAAACACGCGAATTGACAAAAATTATAAGTGTTTCTGATGGCTTGCCGACGTGATGTTCGTCGTGAATGGACCCACGAACAATCTTCTTCGGACGTTTAACCTAACTGTGGGTACAGAAAATTATATCAGTTAGAGTGACGATACCAGCGCTGTTGAAAATATTGGAACCACTACCGATTAGCCTACGGTTAAATAACGTGGCATGCAGCTGATGTCATGAAATCGCTAAAGCTGTGTTGAGCATGGATCTGCTTGTATGAGCGACCAGCACCACCCATAAAGCAGGCGATGTAGGCTGCTGAATGGCTATATTGCCAGCACAGGGCAGCGTAGCAAAATCCACTCGTTGTACAGTACTATACGGCAGGGCGGCGCACTGGTAACATCTGCGCCTCACAGAAAGAAAGTCCTGCCCGAGGCAGTTTGAATCCCACTTTGGGCTGCTTTGTGTGTGGAGTTTCTATGTTCTCCTTCTGTTCTGCGTGTATTTTCTCTGGGTTCTCCGGTTTCCTCCCACAACTAAAAACACTCATTAATTAATTGGCCGATAAAATTATAATATATAGGAAGCAGTGTCTGGCAGGTTGACGCCTGCTGACCGCCTGGCTAACTACCTCTCCCCCCTGCGGTTTCGTCACGCCTGCATTTGCGTGTGTCGTCCATGACTAGGCGTGTTATACATTGTATTATAATTAATATTCTTAGAAAGTGTAGCAAAGCTCAGCTCCTTGCCTCCATGAACCCACACTGACCAGTTTAATGAAGCATGGTCGTATAGCCCCCCGATGACCCACACAGCATGACAAGGCCCTCATCCATAAGTGTTAAACACGAGTTGTACAGGTATATACACACAAACATGTTGTAAATTAGTTTGCAACTTACTGCGTAGAAAAACACTGAGTTTTACAAACGGGCAGGTATCCGGAAGCCATCCAAATGAACGGTTGGCTTTCAACTCGGAGCAAGTGGTGACCTATTCAAAGCAAATAAGTCAATATTTGCGCTTCTTTTGATCCAAGACGAGGAAAGTCCTATTTTGCTCAGCCAACACCTTCCCATCGTGGATTGCGGCCTCTCCTGGGTTTTGCCGACCCTTGTGCGTCCCATCCTGTCCTTCGACGAGTGTCGTTTAATTCGAGTTGAGGAATAGTTGGCCCTTCAGGAATGCACTTGAGACAGACCCTTGCCGGAGAGCCAAGTTTCACTGAGTTTGTACAGCTTTGTTGACACATCCTGATCGGCCCGCGCGCCTTTTGTCACTCCTATTTTTGGCATGGCGCTACCTTCTCTCCGGCGGTCACGACATGACGCGGCGTCGCAGAAACCTATAACCCGACCCTCGACCATAAATTGACCTTTACGCTATCCTTTTTGGGCGGTGTTGTCATAAAGAGAAGAGGGAGGCCACACACGATTATATAAAAAAAATGATGTCTGAAGAACAACCATCAAATGCCGTTATACTTCATTCAAGTGGACTATATTCCAGACATTTTGTCGAGATGCCTGATGAAGCTAATTTCCAAATGGCGTACTCTATTGTAAATGTGGGTTTGCTCTCACGTTCTGTGCACGCGACAAAACCTTACTGACTGACTGTGTTGGGTAGAGGTGGTTTTTACGACACTTGCGTTTTACATGACCCAAGACAAAAGTGCTTTATTATGAATTCGTACTCCAATGTTGCTATTCCACAAATTGCACCTTATGAATTCTCAGAACTGTACTATCTGCACTCAAGCATTAAAGTTATGTCTGCCGAGAAGCACGGCTTTCAACACTGGTTTTCACAAGGCCCGTTTATTGGAGAGTCAATGAGGCTTTTTGCAAGGAAAGAAAATGTCTGTTTTTTTATGTCGGCCGCTTTTATTGGAGTTGTGTTTTGTTTTCTCATTGACGTCAGAAAGGGAACAGTGGAACAGCTCTAAGCTTGTGACATTTTTGACCGAGTCTGACACATACGGACCTTTGTCTATCGGTCCTTATACACCTCCAACAGTGCTGTGATTTAATAAGGGCGAAGATTGTACCTGCATCGTGTTTAAACTGAATTGTACATAGGAGTCTGTTCAAATAATTAGGTTTATTTGAACAAGTTAAATGTAAATCAAAGGATTAATTGTGTACACACGTGTAAGAGTTACATATCATATACAGTAAAATGTGCCTTTGAATAGGAAAAACTGCTTAGTCAATCATCATTCACGCTTAAAGACTATCCAGACATTTCGTTAAACCGGCCTTCTTTGTAAAATAATATTTTCGAAATCATTTTTATTTGCTGTTTGAGGTAGGGGACAGTAGTGTGTGTCTCATCTGTAAACGACTTTTCCAAATGTATCTGCTGGATTAGTGTGGGCCCGCCGCTCAACCAGTGTGCATGCACAAAATCTCCCACATATGTTTCAAATATTTCATTTACAAGCCCTGCTTCGTGCACTTATCTATACAACATCGGGATTATTCACCGTTATAAGCCCGCGGAATCTGTTTCATGTAAGAAAACTGCAAACGTGCGTAGTTAATAATATCAGTGTTCCATCTGTGTGGAGTTACTCTTCCAAACGTGCATACTGTATGGAACCTGCGTTTAATAAGCGTCTGCCCAGCTGGCTGAAACCAAACAACTAAACAGAAAACAGGTCGGGTTAGATTTTGCCAGAGCAGCGGTATTTATTTTCCTCCCAGCGATGCTCGATGAAGTATTTAAGAGTCAGTCAAACAACTGTCCAGGTCTGACACTGCTTGCGGTTGGGTTGACCCACGAATGAAAACGTTCAGTCCAGCATCTGAAAGTGACAAGTGCGAAATGGTTCAAAATGTGTGTGCGCGCACGTGTCTAGTCTTTGTCTTTGTCTAGTTTAATATATAATGGGGAGCGGTGGCTCAGTGGTTAACGCGCTGGGCTACAAATCTGGCGATCCGAGTTCGGAGAGAAGGGGAGCGCGCGACACGGCTATCCCGAAAGCACAGCTTTGAAGAGGAGCCATCAAGTTAGTCTAATATTATTCAAACGACATGCGCCATATTAGACTTTCTTTTAAATCGTGTGTAAGTGACCAGAGCGATTCTGTGAACCATAAAACAATCGCCACGACCTAGACTACCCTAGCATAGCGAGATTACTCATCCAGCAGTGGATTGACACAGAGCCGTGCTGTATATGTTCAATGATTAAACACGTCACAGCCTCACTGAAGTAGCAATTCATACGATGATAGGGCACAGCAATCAACGGATAGCTGGCGAAACTTTCCAACAGTACCAATTAAGAGGCAATAAACGATAGTGGGACAGGGTTGGAGACGTTTCTCTTTGACCACCTTCAGAATATGCTTCACCTATTGCAGTGTTGCTTTAATGCGGCTGCGAAGCTTTCAGAGCCAAACATTCCTGGCATAGTTTCGGCGGTGGTTAAGAGCGTACAGCTCTCTCCTGGTCCCTCTACACTGAAAAACAGCTTGCACTTGAGGCTTTGAAGTCCCTGCTTGGAAAAGCCGTTGAAGAGGCTTGTGATGCCTCAAGGAAGGTCAGTGTGCATCGGCTAGATATTTCGAAATATCCCTTCTCTTCTTCTTCTTTTTGCACATCAACCGCACGTTGATGGAGCTGAGACGCCGGTCAGCTTATCCAAAAGTCAGCGGTGTGCTCACTGCTAAAAGCACATTGTCATTTCTACAGCTTTAACAGTGGCAGGTTCAATCGAAATGAGTCATCTATGCAATATCAATGAAATAACTGCTGCTACATTGAACACATCGCGATATATGTTTCATATTGTAATATTTGCTCATCTTACACAAAGTGAATTTCAAAAAAAATATTTGTTGATAATATTGGCCTTGTCTCTGAAGTAGGCGTGTGTTGTTGTTATCGCTAGGAAAGTGCCCGCCCTCTGGGCGATCTTGTTCCAAGCATGTAACACGTTCTTCTGACGTAATAATAAAGGTAGACGAGTGCTTAAGAGGGTTGACGGTAGTGAAAAATGTGGGAATTTAAAGCTGATATATGTTAACGTTTCAGAAGGTAAATTAATAAGTGGGAAGGAAAGCTGAATTAACACATGAAAGCCTTGGTATTGGGCAGATAAAATGTGCGCTTACAAAGGTTTCAAACCCAGTACCCTCGGTGCGGACATATATACGTACAAACGCTTGCTGCGCTATTTATAGCTTATCCAATAGTTTTTAATCAAAAGCATGTGAAAACAAACAAGCGCTGTGTGCACACTTTTCAATTACCAAAACTCGATCACACAGCATTACACAAATGGGATTCTTCAAACAAACTTTGCAAACATTCGCATTGGTTTTTTTTCCCCCATCAACATTGAATAATTGATTTACGAGTTAATGCCAATCCGGTTTAATATTGCATGCAGGTAAACACAGAAGCAGGACCTCGTTTCGCAGCGCATGGAATTCTCACGAAATTCGAACCCGTGCGCGCGATTTTCGTGCACGTGACGGGACCACAAAGCATTGGAGACGACACAAAAAAACCCGGCCGGCACAATTACGCGAATGCCACCAGCGTGCGCTTTGTTTAACGTGACAAGGTTTGAATGCTTTGTAGCCGTGCAATGCCGACTACAGTTTCACGCGTTCCAAGCACGTTCTCTGCAGTTCATCACACTCGGGGGCTATTGTTGATCCGCAACACTTGTCGGTGTCGTGGGAAGGGCCCCATTGAAAATAGAGAAGGCCACGGCAAAGCGTCCGCTCGCGCACTTGGGCCACGAGCGGGCGTGAATTGCCGCTCACACAGACGGATGGCAGCAGCAGGTGCGGCGCGGTGAATCGCGCGGCGTGAGCGGCCCGTGTGGGTGGCTGTGAGGACAGCGGCCACATGGACGTATAGATAGATGGATAATGTAGAATATATGAGGTTTATTATTCAGTTTGCATGTTCTCCCCGTGTCCGCGTGGGTTTTCGCTGGGCACTCCGGTTTCCTCCCACCGCCCAAAGACATGCTGCCAGGTTAATTGGCGTACTGACTAAATTGCCCCAGGTGCCCTGCGATGGACTGGCGTCCCATCCTCGGTGTTCACCTGCCTTGCGCCCTGTGTCTGCCGGGATGGGCTCCGGCTCACCGCGACCCTGTGCAGGATTAAGCGGTTTCTGACAATGAGATGAGATGAGACGGGCAATAGCATAAATAGGTCTCACTCCGAGACTTCCACATTTCCATTCCGATCACTGCGTACAGATGTGTACACCTATAAGACAGAGACAATTATCTCCCGTATCGCCTTAACGGACTGTAGGGTCAGGTGCTGATAGTGAGCACCTGTGAAGGTTAGCACAGCACCCGAGAGGGTGGGTGGCCAGCACGACCCCCAAACGCCTTTGTCTCCCTTGTGGCAATGTTTACACACCGCATTAGTTTATTCATGTGAGGCTGAGCCGACCTAGGGGAGGCCCAGGACCGGTTCAGAAAATCGTGACTGGTGTTGACCGTGAGCGGGAATCGAACTCTGCTCTCCGGGTTTGTAGTACAGCGCGCTAACCACACATAGACACACGTGCGAATGTATACAAGCACACGTGCCCTATAGCTATGGCAACTCACTATTTTTCCTCTCTCACACATTGTAGAGACATTACAAACATCCACCTGGGGAATTGTCTGAATAGGCAATATAATCCCTGGAATTTCTATTTATTTGACTAGAGTGAAAAACAAACTAGTTTATTGATTCTTAAGGGGAAGCTGTAAGATTTGTGTAATGGACCTTTAAGTCTCCGTAGAATCATTCTGGGATAATTATACACCTGCAGTTTGCTTTAGGACATGCTACAATGCACCCGTTTCTGAAGGTCAATTTCAAGAAACCCATATTTTTTTGTTAGTGTGTACACAATATAGATGGTAGCTGTCATTATGGAACGAGGTGTATAAATTATAATTTTACAGATAGCCAGATGGTGTGCTATCAAATGGACAGGTGCTGGGTTTTGAATGGGCAGTCAAAATGACTCAAGGATGTCCGGTCACATTAACCCTTTGGAGAGGAATGTTGGCCACGTGTGTGCTGGTTATTATGGTAAGCTCCTGAGCTGAGTGCTTGCCGTAACTGTGACACTACGAATAGAAAGCCCTCTTATATCATAGCCTGTACATTCATTTGTCAGTTTTGTCGGCTGGGACATTTAAACAAAAATGAAAACTCTACACGGCTGTTGTAATCCATTATTGACAAAATAATGCAGTGTATTTTTTTTAATGTGGAGAAAAGCGCACTGGGGGAGCGGTGGCACAGTGATTAGCGCACTGAGCTGTGAACGCGGCAAGCTAAGTTGATTGCTAGCCACGGCTAACGTCAGTGCCGCATGATATCTGAACTGCTCCTGGGCTCCTTTGCTCATCTGCATTGACCGGCGTGGTGAAGTATGGTCGAACAACCATCACGACTAACAGGGCATGGGAGGCTTTCATCCAGCAGTTGATTAACAAAGGAGCTCTACCTGATTATTACAGTATTATTGTTATGAGTTCTAATTAAAACAGCACTTAATTTTCATACAAACACATTTAATACTTAGAGAGATGATCTGGCAGTTGGGAAAACACCCCAAAAAAATGAATGCAATGTTTGATTTCTTATACCTGACACGTGACTTTTGTTCCTAATCTATATGCACACTTGTGTATTTGCAGAGAGGTTAGCAAGAGCAATTAATCTTTAGCTGCTGTCACATTGTCTTAGTTTTGTTAGTGAAATGCCTGTCACTATACTGCTAAATTCTAAATCCTCGCTGCTTACTTGTCCGTGCTTGTCTCTGTGGGCTAGATATAGTGGTCTTGGCGATTCATCACAAACCAGGAGAGACACGTGTATTATTTAATGAAATAAATCAAAGCCGCTTATTCACCTTGGTGAAAAATTACTGTTTTGAATTACATAAATACAGTCATATACCTGGCCCTAATTTCGATGTCTTTGTTGCTTTGCAAGAGGGCGCATGTATTTAATAAATGTTACAAAAACACCCCTCATCCACGCATGTATTGAATTCCAAAAAACACCATAAAATGGGTCATTTTCCCGAATTTTATGAGACCAGGTGAGGCTGTAAGATTTCTCTTTTTAAACTTGAGCTAGGTGGTGTCTGCTTGCACCGGTGTTCCTCTGATGTGGTTTGGAACCACCTCGGGGGGGAATTTATACAATCAAAAGCAGAAACCATGCATATAACCTCATACGTGTTGACCTGCGCCATCTGCTTAATCAGCTTGGAGCTCTGGAAAAGTTTCAGCATTGAGAGAGCTTCAAAAACAGACGATAATATTAAACACATTATTTACACTCCCTTTAAGAGCACTGAAACAAAAGTGATGGGTAAAATAATGCCACTAAATGCGTTGCGTATACACCTCTCGTGCTGTTGCATTGGTGTACAAATATTTAACACAGGGTGGAACACTGCTTTGAGTGAGAGTTCACAGTGGAGGGCATTCATCTCGTGACATGACGCCTATTACACAATTTGATTTGGCGAAAAAGTTACTTTTTATTTTATTAAAGAAAACAAAGTTGACCTTTACAAACCGATAAGTGGCTTTACCGTCTCTCACGTCAAGATTACCACTGCACGTGTTTATTATAGGCTTATGAGGTGGCCAGGGGTCTTAGGAGGTTAGTGCTCATTGCGGCAAAACCTCTTCCCCTTTGAAAAAAAAAGAGACATCACTGTGCCGTCACCAACCCACATCACTACATTATTGTGCCGGTCCACAGTAACGTGGGCAGCCTTCATGGGCCCAGATTAGTCTCCCATGAATGCATCAAAAAGGGGCCCTGGAAAGCAGTGTTTGCACTTGACTCTGAGAGCGGTAGCAGGTGAAGAAGAGCTGGTCCAGTGAGAGGTGTATGCCGGAATGCCGGAGTGAAAGCACTGTAATTTGATTGAGTGCTGGGGAGAAATGCCTTCAGCCCTGTAGTGTGGCCGTGTTTTACAGCCGGGTGGGGAAACCGAGGGGGATAACACGGTCAATGTTAATCAAACGTAATTGTGGTGTGTGATTTTGAAATGTCTGTTAAGCGCTTTAAAACCGGGGCGTGTGAAAGGTGGTATGTTAATAAGTATTATTATTTAAGTAAATGTTAAACGCTAAGAATAATGAGTAGCGATACGATCTGCTTCTGGATATCTTGCCTTCTGCACGAGCTCTCAACCCCCGTGTATGTGATGAACGGCTGAAAAAAAACTGCCAGTGGTGTTAAATATACTACAAAAAAATTTTAAATTGACTGTTAGAATGTATAAAGGGGCTAAGCCCTTAACAGTGGTGACTCACCCTTTAATTGCCGGTATTGGCCAGGATAGCCATTGTTTATCAAAATATCTTATCCTCATTTCCCAATATCAAGCACTTTGTAAGTACATTCCTCAAAGAAGCCCGCCCCTCTTTACAGATTCGATTATCACAATTTCATTCAAACATTGCGGTTTAGTTTTTTAAACAAGACGGTGAATGGTAGCGCCTCCAGTGGCTGCAGGTATTTGCATGAACCCACTGTGTACTACATATATGACTTGAACACCCTAATTCCGTCAGACACACTGTTGTGATTTTTTTTATTCTAGAGAGATTAAATATTCTGAAACGAAGCTTTGCAATTAACAGTGAAGGGGGCAGGGCCTTTGTCAGGGGGAGAAGTTCAGCCTCCGCAAATCTGCCTCCCTGGGGCTGCTATGATGTCAGCGAGATAAGTTTGAGGAGCATCGTTGAGTCCCGGCTGCACTTAGGGGAGCGGGGTCGGTAGCCCTATCGGCCAAACGGCGGCGCGGTGGTCCACTTTGCATTGCCGCGGGCGTAACATTTCGCGCATGCCGGTGTTGGGTTCCAAATGAATTGAGCCCCGTCTCTCCAAGGTGAGCGCTTCACCCTGCCATTTGAAAAATCCTGCCTAATTTGTGCTTCCCTTCCGCTGATTAATGTGAAAGGCGCGTTGCCCGCATATGGCGAACACAACACGCGGTGGTGTAACACGATGCCGTTGTCTCGGCACAACTGCGGTTCCGACAGCTTTTGCGGCAACAATTTAAATCCTTAAAATTACAGCCTCTGCTAATTACTGTTTACACATCGTATTAAATGTAGTCATTTGTTTTGGCACGTTCTTTTAGGTTTTAAATGCCTTTGACCGACTCGCCCTGACTATATATCAAGTTTAACAGTTTTAAAAAGTCAAATTGCAGATGTTCAAATGAAAAATTGGGTTTATCTCCATAGGCGAGTAAAAGCCAGTGATGAAACCTCCACATTTCTACGGCCAGAGGCAGACTATTAGACCTTTTTGCCGTTGTACAAATAATGTAGAATATACGAGGCCAGAGGCAGTTTTCTTGTGAAATATCCACTATTGACTTTTCACTACATAGTTCATATTTTATGGACTCCAGAGGGATGCTTGGCTGAGTTGACCTCAAACCAGGATTTGATCCTTTTAACCTGTGAACCAAGCAATCTAGCCACAGCACCGCACAGCTTGAGCGATATTGCTTCAGTAACCGGTGTTATTAAAATAGCAATAAAAGCATTTCTAATTATTTTCAGGAGCACAAGGACCGAGTTTGTTTCAAACATTATTTATTTGCGCGGAAAGCACTGGCACTGATGTAACGGCAAGGAATTCTGATTCAGATAAGGATAGAGAGCACGTAGCCACCACCTCACGTTTCGAAGCTTTCATGGAAAATATCCTTCTTCTCAGCATATCTACAAGATATCAATCTCTCGTATCAGCATTCTACGTGCGTACATCTCTTTCTGTCTGTTTCCTGGCCAACTAAACGGAACCAATGGCAATGTGTCAGTTGGTGACAACAGGAAGTTCACGACCGTTCGGTCTTGCTTGTGTCAATAAAGTCCGCTCAGGTTGTTAATTATTTAATCTTAATGAATGAAAACCAAAGCCAGGCAAGGGCCCGTTGACATTGCACGTCTGTGTTTAAGAAGAGACCTGAGCTATTAAGTGAAGACCGTGAAACGGTCAATAAAGCAGGGTTGGTATGTTCAGCAAAATCTTACCTCGCTGGAGTAACATGGATATTCACTCTGGAGTTTGCTTACGCCTCTCCGCTGGACAACTGTTAAAAATAGCTAAATTGTTCATTGTTGGCTGCTACACTGGGCGACTGACATCTACACAGTTCTTTATTCCAACGCAGCTCAAGATTTCAATTAACTTCTCCATCTATTTCATTATCCAAAAAACCTTAAATTGACCTCTTATTGCCCATTGGCCCGACCATTCCTAGACCATAGGCATGGTTTATTTGCATACGTCTCTGCCAGGGTTTTTGACACTGTTATTGATTTCTACATAAGCACGATTGTTTATCCTGTTTGCAGTAAGTTATGGTGTGAGTTTCACTGCTGACAGTCTTGGCCTGTGGTCGTCAGTGTGACAGAGCTGCTTTGCTTAATGGGGCCTCAGCGGCTGAAATAAAGTCTGAGTCCCAGTCTGAGAAAATAGAAATTACTCTACGTATTTATAGACTGGCAACTCAGTGGAAAGAACAAAAGAATCACTCAAATACTGTTTCGCAAATGTAAGCAGAGCCTTAGAACAGACACCGCATTTAACACATCGAATGTATTTTTTAAGATAAATAATAATAAATACCATTCATAATGCGCACAGTTTTTGCTAGCGAGTGGCGCGTTCGTGAACTTGCATAATAACGACAACCTGGTAGGACAATTAGCCACAAGTGTAAACAAAAAACAAGTTTCTTCACATAGGTTGATGGTGTCACTGGACCTCCTTAATGAGCCCGTGTTTGGAGAGGCAGCATCGCGCCGAGCAGTGACACGCGGTTGTTTATACCTCGTCACTTGAGTCTCTGGGAGGGTAGCGCGTGTGTTTTGCGTACGGGCAGGAAGACAGGCGGATGGGCTCAAAGCAAAGGGTAATCCATTCATGGGCTGCTTTGTCTACGCGACCGCACATTGCGCCTCGCGAGACCTCCACACGGCCACATCCGAGGGCAGCCCCTCCACAAATACACGCATCCCCACATCCACCGTTACAACTGCCTCGACCGCACGATTGGTTCCGCAAGATCAGAAGGATGCTTGAGTTGTCGCATTTATTGCAACAACAACTGGAGCATCTTCCTTTATCTCTCTCTCTCTCTCCTGTGTTCCAGGAGAGGTCCTGGCAACACTGAAGCATGATCTAGTTTAGGGATGTTATATAAACACTCAAGGAGTGCAGGGGCCAAATGTTAAACCCTGAACAAGATAACTTTGGGATACCATCTGCTGTGGTCTATAATGCATTCTGATCTAGCTTTCACCCTCTAGGAAAGGCTGTTCAAACATTGTTTTAAATCTTGACTATCGCTGGGAACTCCGGTTTCCTCCCACAGTCCAAAGAGATGCTGCTGCATAGGTGAATTGGCCTGCGGACTAAATTTACCCCCGGTGTCCTGTGATGGACTGTCGTCCCATCCTAGGTATAGCTCTGCCTTGTGCCCTGTGTCTACCTGGATAGGCTCTGGCTCACCGCGACCCTGTTCAGGGTTAAGCAGTTTCTGACAATGATGGATGGATGGATGGACTATCAGTTAATCTGTCTTGATGTTATTGACATGCCGTTCTCTGCACAGCCTTGTGCGGCGCTTCGTGACCCTCGGGTAGAAGTCGCTCTATAAATGCTATTATTATTATTAATATAAAAGGTGGGCTCAATACATTATGGTTCATGGCTGGTGGTGGGAGCAAGGGACAGGCTCAACCCCGTGGGTGCAGCCTTCCCCCTGACACTACGCGGCTGCGTCCATCCAGCGCAACGAGCTCCGGCGTCTGCCAGGGGTCACAAACTCTGTAGGTCTTTGGCAGCCCGTGCGCATCTGTTGCCGTGTTGTTATTGGACAAAGCGGAGCCCGCTGTTGCAACGATGAAATGGAATCTGTTGGCCATCGCTGGGTGCCGAGGCTGCTCGATCGTATTAGCGTGACAGCGGAGCGGAGAATTTGTAGCGACTCAGCCGGTCCACCCGATAGGGCGGTGTGTCAACGTTGCCACTAGGGCAACAAAGGCGGCCGGGCGTGGTGCTGGTCACCCTCCTCCTCGTGTGCCGTGTCGACCTTCATAGGTGCTCGCTAACGGCATTTGACCCGACGGTTAGTTAAGACTATTGGGGATCTTTGTCTTTGTTGGCTACGATTCTCTTGTGTGTGCACGGTCTCTATCTCGCATTTATAGAGCGACGTTCATCATCTTTGCGGCCAACGCGATTTGCTTCCAGGCCCGGCTCCACGGTGGGGCCAAGGTGGCCCTGGGCCACTCAGTCACATGCCTACTATCACTTCCATGTCCTGCATGAGCACACTATCTCTCAGATCCATGTGTTAAAACAATTCAACACAAGCTGCCGCTGTGCATTGGACACAACTTGACATCGTGAAAAACGAATTCACTGCAGAGTCATTTTTTGTTAAGCTGTCGAGCTATGGAGCTCTTTTTAACAGTTGTCCAGCAGGAAGGAGTAAGCAGGCTAGCAGATAACTTGGGCTATACCTGGAATGGCACACCACTAATATCATAGGTCACCGGGGGCAGTTTAGTGAGGCCAAGTAACTTAGGCAGCATGTCTTTGGAGTGTGAGAGAAAATTAAGAGAATATTTACAGTATATCTCGTAAAAATTGGAGTTCCTGGGAGACTAGGTCATTACATATTTGGATTTATTCTATTAGCTAAAATCAAACTTTTCAATCTTGTTGGTTGATAATATTTTTTTATGTTATTTGGGCCCCCCACAAAATGCCACTCGGCCCCCTACCTCACACAGCTGGAGCCGGGCCAGATTGCTTCTCAGTTCTCATCCAACGACGGGGCACTGTGCTTGTGCATCGTACCTGAATGGTAGCTCAGAAACGTGGTACATAATGCGATACACGTGTGGAATTCTCATGCGAGCGAGCACAAGTCTTTATTTGTAACCAGATGGAAACACATTGAGGCAAAGGGTCTGGTTTGCAAACGGCAGACCTGGTTAATGAAAGCATACACAATAACACGAAGCGATATGATCCAAAAACACACTTGGAATGAAATGTGAAATTAATAGTGAACAGGATGACAATTCGCCAAAACAACGATGTTAATAATAAGCATACTAAGGAATACATTTTCCAAAACAGAAAAACATCACATACGTATTTATAGCATGAAGCAACGAGGCAAAGAAACTGGGTTTAAACAGATATTAGAGAATTGATGGTAAATACAAATAATTATCAGAAACAGGCATGTTTATATTGACCTAGAGTTGAACCAGATTGCTCATGCTAAATTAACTTACAAGGAACATTTCTGTTAATGAGAATTGCTCACGTCAGCTGTTCTTTCGGGATAGCCATGTTGCGTGTTCCCTTTCTCCTTCGCGATGTTTCGCCTCTCACGTTGGAGGCATCATCAGGCATTTATGAATGATTGAAAATACGCCACCGTTCCACGTGTGAAGAGCATCGTGTCCTGGAGGACATTGTCCTAGCCTCGCGTTCACTCTCAGTACATCGCGTACTCGTTTACTGGCGGGCTTCATCAAACAGGTGTGGTCTGAACTAGTCTGGCAGTAGGACACTCGACATGCTGATTTATTTCGATCCAACGCTGCTAATGCAGCGTTGGATTGCTCCCCGTTCCTGTTCTTTCGGGATAATAATAATAATAGCATTTATATAGCGCCTTTCACCCGAGGGTCACAAAGCGCTGCACAAAGCTGCAGAGAGAACGACATGTCAACAACGACAGAGCACGTTTCACCTCCCACGCTGGAGGCATGGCTGAGTTTCCCTCCATATATCGAGCCGTGAAAACCAACATCAGTAGAATTTATTTTGGCATTTCATAAGATGCTTCGGTTCCAAAAAAACATAGTTACGTCTACTTATCGAGATATCGCACAGTAAGTGCATTTTCTTTATGATTTTAATACTGCACAGTAAGATAATTCAATTAAGAGTTTCTCGGTAAAAAGCACAAAATGAACATGAAAACCAAACAAGAATCTAATCACGATCCGTGCGCATTCTCTCTAAACAGGTTCTAAGTAACATCCTGACCCTGCGAAGAGATGAGTTGCTGCGATACATTTGAATCAAGTGATAACTGAAAACATTAATTTAAAAACAGGCGATAAGACCGTCGAGAACCGGTATCTTTTTATAAAGTGCACCAGGCACAACAGAACATTACCAACAACATTTCTTTTAAGCATGTTATCAACAAGATATATATCACAGCGGGCAATTACTCCAAACAAACGCTGTATATTGGCTTACACGTGGCTCATAACAATAGCCGTTCGGAAGGCCACAATGTGGGTGGTTGCATTTTTGACCTCGAAAACAGAACCGCACAACAGACGTTGGTGATAAGGCGAATAATAGGCCATATCGTTACCGCCTCGTAATTCAGAAGCATTCGGGTGCAATCAAGGCTAAGGCTTCCACAATGTGATGTGGCTGTTTTCACTTAGTTAAATAATTATCGCGCCGTTCTAGCTTACGCTGCTAACAGGCTTCTGGGTCGTGTTCAATTTGGTTTCATTATTTACAGATGTCTTCCCCATTGACCCTTGTCACCGTGGGTTGTGGATTCGTGTTGAGGCATGAAAGTGATACTAATGGGATTTAATTTACGTGTTTTCGTGCTTGGTCTCTTACATATTCAAATTACTTCGGTCTGGCTGTTGTATAATGTACAGTTGGTGGCGATTTGCATTTTTGGTCAAATGTTGAGTGTGCTGGATAAGAAATATACACTCATTACAATTTATGTCTATTGCAAAGGTGAAATAATAGTCATTAAATGATACAAATTGCCCCCCCCCGGTAGCCTGTGATGGACTGGCGTCCGTCATGGGTATTACCCTGCCTTGCGCCCCGTGTCTGCCGGGATAGGCTCCGGCTCACCGCGACCTTGCACAGGATTGCGCGGTTTCTGACAATTGATGGATGGATAAATGGTCTTCAATGCTTAGTTAATCCACTGCTTAACGGAGGCCTTCGCATCCAGAAGCCGATAATTAGGGGGTTGTTTGATCCTTCACCACACTGGTCAGTGTGCGTTGGACTCTGGGGGCCTCCGAAAACTGTTTCAGAAATCTCTCGCTACAGATTAGCAGTGGGCAGGAATCGAACTCAGATTGCTGAGTTTGATAGTGCAGTGTGGTAACCAGTGCACTACCGCCCCAACTCCCATTACAGTACTGTAGTTACACACGGGCTCACTGTGGATACACACGTGCTAAGTTCCAGATGAAGTGTCAGCGGAAGATGTCGGGTTTTCTTGCGCTTGGCAGGAAAATGTGAACATTTTTTTCTTCCCTTTTGCCCTTCATTCTTTTGTCGGGGCTCTGGCTGCTTTTTCTTATTCGTAATCATTGCAACCTGCTTGGAATGGTTGAATATTTGGAGGGTGACTCCATGTTCCGTGCAACTCGAATGTCACGCGGGGCGAAAAAGTAGCTCACCGCTCAACGACTCGCATTCCCACAATTCCCACAGGTAGCTCCCCGCCCAACAGTCGGCACGGTGGCGCGGTGAGTAGCGCTACCGCCGCGCCGGGTGCTCCTGGTTTCCTCCCACAGTCCAAAGACAAGCTGCTACCTAAGGTTAATTATCCTGACTAAAATTGCCTCCCGTGCCCTCAGATGTTGTAACTTGCTTATCCCTCCCAGCTGGACACATGTTAATAAGAGCTACATAGCTCAACGGTTCCTTCCAGCTTAAGTAAACACTGACTGACTGCGAAAAGGTCAAATTGGCACGAATCGACTCCTCTTGATACCCTCACGCAAACGAAAAGATCTGGCGCTCGCTTCCTGGCAGCTCTCAGGAAAGTACATTCCGCAACGGAATGCATTTACGATTTTTCGGAAAAAAATATTCAAAACACAAGAGCGATTCCTGTCCGGCTGGCCCGTGTATTCGCTGGCCTGCTGACCGTAGCCTGCCATTAATCAAACTAAACGCGGGCCAAAAATGAAATTCCACCTAACGCACACACGCCATTGTGCATTATGAAATCCCACTGCTAATTAGCGCACACGTTAGGCGCGGTCCCACGTGTGTTGGGAGCGAGCGGAGCCTCCTAGCCGCCCGGTGCTCCTGGCAGGGAACAGGCGCTCGCACGCGTGTCTGCGTAAGACCGTGGCATCGATGTCCTCGTTTCAAGCCGCTCCTCTGAGACCTGCGAGATACAGAAAGTAAGCCGCGAGTAAATAACGCTGCGAGACACGGTTTATCGAGCCACCGTTGGGCGCGCTGGATTGAAGGTCGTCCCGCGCCGAGTTTGGCATGCGGCTTGTTTGACCGCACTTCACCGTGCTGGGTATGGTGGCTCGGTGGTGGTCGGTGTTTAAAGCGCCTCCCCCGCTCTCCCCATCGCCTTCCAGGGCAGCCGGTTCAGGGCTGACTTGCTCCTTATGTTAGCTGTGCACGGCAGATGGATTGAGGTTGCAGTGTGATTCACTGCACCCACCGGATACTCGCAAGCGGAGATGTATTCAAATTAAACCGTTTTGCACATATGCCATATTTGTTGGAACATTTTGCAGTCGTCAGCGGTTTAAACGTGGACCTGGTGTGGTGGGCTCAAAGCAAGAACGATGCCGATTAGTTCTCAACTAGTTATATGAAAAGACGTGTTATTTGAGTATATATATACGCTCGGCATATAACATTGCATCAATTCAATTATTAAAATTACACGCGACTCGCTCTTTGTAGCTGTTCTTTCAAGCTAGCAGTGTCGAGTGTTCCTTCTCTCTTATTAACCCGGGGCCGTCTTGCTGTGAGGCAGCAATGCTCTCACCATGCCACCGTCCCGCCTTTAGGCAATTCTCAGGCTGAGTAGCCTGAGGAAGGACAATGGAAATACGCTCACCACGGTGAACCCGAAAGACCGGCTCCTGGGAGCAGTTCTCATCTTTGCCAACTGTTTCGCGGAGCGATTGGGGGTCACGGCTTGTGGCCCGGTTTGTTCGAGCACCGGGGGTGGTTTTTGTTCATTGACCAATGTCGCTGCTGCGGTGTAACCAGAGATTCCCATTCGGAGCAGGTGGCAGCTGTTGGGTCAAATCTAATTTTACGGGCTACGCCACTGTGATTCTGCAATCGGGAGGGCATGCGTATAACGCCGTCCCTAAACCCTACAGTCGGCTGTGGTCAAATGGACTGCAGGGTTTTAGTTTTCTCCTAAGGTGGAGGGTTAGGGTTGGGGTCTCCCCAGCCTTTCCACCCGCACACGCTCTTCAAGCCACCGCAGGCGACACAGCTGTGAAGCACGTTTGGCTGCGAGCCGGCGGTGTGTGTCTCCAAGTGTACGCGGATAATTAATTTACTTTTGTTTCTTTTCATTCGCCCCTCTTTAAAAAAAACTGTTTTGTTCGTACTTTATTTTTGGGTTTTTTCCCTTTATTTCTGGAAAAGACTCATGACTTGGCTGCGTTATTACCGCGGTGGCTGAATACTGAAGCGAGCAGAAAGTCGGGAGGGTGGCGGGGGTTAGGGTCACTGCGTAAAGGTCGTTTTGAATTTGTAGCTCAGCTGGGTTTCCTTGTAAAGTTGAAAGGCCACGCAGCTTCCCCACGCTGCTGTATGAAGCACCTGCCGCACCAGGTGCTTCTTGCAGCCGCACAGAGGGGTCGGTTTTTAACCCCTTGTCAATGCGTGCGTATCTTGCTCAATGACAAATGAATAGTGATGAAGCCAGTTTCAATTACCAGCGAAACGTCGTACTCTATTTGTCGATGTTGTGAATTTGCTCTCTAACACACCGGTATGCTGAAGTGTAATGAATTGACACGTTCTGTTTACGTGACACAACTTTGCTGATTGGCCTTATCCAGTAGACGAGGGTTTACCGCGCTCAAAAGCTCTTTATTAAGGGCACAATTGTACACGATTTTCAACGGATACATCGGGGGTCAAGGTAGAAGCGTTCACGTCGCGATCCCTGTCAGGTAGTACTTGGTATTGCCTGCGAATTCTACCAAACACTTCGAAGCCAAGCTGAAAGACAACGATGTCCAGAAGCTAGCCATCGTGCTTCGAAGAATCGCAAAGAAGAAGAACGGATACATCCACTGCTGTCTACTAAATTTACTGTAGGTTCCGCTGCACTGTGACCTCAATTTTTTTTTCGAAATACATGAGCCTAGTGCAGCGAATCAGAGGCTGCCGTGGTGTAACGGTAAGGGCGCTGGACCTGCAATCCAAAGGGCACTGGTTCCATTTGATCTCCTCGCAGCTAAAGGAATGGGCAGGTTTCATGAATCCTCCCCCCAACTGCTACTCACATCTTTCCACTCAGCAGCGTACATTGGTACATCGGACACTAGCAGGTTGCGTGGGTATTCTTACCACTTCCAAGCTTTGACTAATTAGAAATGTATTCACTACATTTATTTCGTGCGTTTCACCCAGAGGTCCGAAGGCGCTGCACGAAATCGCAACCTACAAAAAACTACTAAAAGAACACCTATTCACCAACGCGTACGAACCACTGAGCCAGACTCCGTGCCTCCGAATACACGGGCGAGATGCGCTCGCGGAATATGTGCGCGTTATAAATGTATTTATTATCATTATTTTAAAGCAGTAATTCAAATACCTACTAGAGGGACTCTATGGAGGTCCCTCTGGATGAGACCCTTCTGGCAGCAGTGGCGTGAGCAAGCAACTGCAGGGCTGACCCTTTACCTACTGTAGATAACCACAGCGTATATATATATCCAGTGAAGGTCAGAAGTGACCCATGTTTAATGCCGTCAGTCCGTTTTATATAGAACGACCCGTGCCCTAAATCAAATATCACGCTGAGTGGTGATGCCACGAGCGAGCTGATGTAACCTAGCAATGTTGAGACGAGGTCGTCATATATATATGGTTATTTTTAAACGTAATTAAAAACCATATAGACACACGGCAACATGCTGGTGCAGTGAGTAGTGCTGCCGCCTCAAAGCAAGAATTTCCCGCGTTCGACACCTGGCTCAGGCGAAGCCTTTGTGTGTGGAGTTTGCATGCCCTCCCCCTGTCTGCGTGGGTTTTAACCGGGTACTCCGGTTTCCTCCCATGGTCCAAAAACATGCTGTTGTCAAGGTTAATTGGCCTGACTTAATTGCTCCCGTGCCCTACGATGTACTAGCATCCCATCTTGGGTACATCCCTGCCTTGTGCCCTGTGTCTGCTAGGATAGGCTCCGGCCCCCACGTCCCCCGCATCCCTGCGCAGGATTAAGCGAGTACTGACAATGAATTGATGAATATGCACAGAACAAGCAGAGGGAATTCACACGCATTCTACCCCCCTCCCCGCCCGGCCGAACCCCCTCTTCGATATTTAGGGATTGTGCTCGTAAGGGGTTTTACGGCTACTTGACCGTCCGCTGTGCATGTGACGTTGGCGCAGGTTTATTTGCGTTCCGGGGGTCAAGGAGGCCTGCCCGGCAGCGGTGCTGGTGGCACGCTGCGGGTGATGTTCCCTCGCGATGCGTTGCAGTCGAGGGTGTTTGGCTCACACGCATGCGACCTTAAGCAGATTTTGGTTTTGCACGCGAGCCTTATTTATAGCCCCGCATCGTTGCCGGTCGACGCGCTCCCCCGTTTTGTTTCGAAGGCATTTGTCGCAGAGCTAGAGGACGAAAAGCACCGTGTTAATTGTTTTATTCCAGAGTGAGAAGTCACAGGGCTGCACGGTGGGGCAGTGAATAGAGCCGCCGCCTCACATAAGGAGGTTCGAATCCTGGTTCGGGTGCCTTTCTGTGTGGAGTTTGCATGTTCTCCCCGTGTCTGCGTGTGTTTTCGCCAGACACTCCGGTTTCCTCCCACAGTCCAAAAACATGCTGCTGCATAGGTTAATTGGGCTGCTGACTAAACTACCCCCGGTGCCCTGTGATGGACTGGCGTCCCATCCTAGGTATAGCCCTGCCGTGGGCCCTGTGTCTGCCGGGATAGGCTCCGGATCACCGCAACCCTGGGCAGGATTAAGCGGTCTTGGACAATGATGAAGTCACCGTGGCTAAAACTGAGAATGCCACCGCAACTCGCCAACGCTGTCTACAATCTGCCATGCTAATAATAATAGCGATGTTATATTATTTACAATAACACTAGGTGCCCTGTGGTAGTACTTATCAACATCTCTCTCTCTCTCCCATCCCTCTCTCTCTCGCTTCCCTCTCTCCCAGCTTATCACACATCTACCTTCTCTACTTGCTCTCTCTCGCCCATTCAAATATCAAACTCTCCATTAATTCTCCCCTCCGACCAAAATGTTGCACTTGTCCCCGTGTCTCTCCCCGTGTTCAGTGTCTGTCCCCGTGTCTCTCCCTGTGTTAAGTGTCTCTCCCCGTGTCTCTCCCCGTGTCCCCTTGTCGCTCGCCATCTTCCTGTGTCTCACCCCGTGTCTTGTCTCCCTAGTGCCCACGTGACACCCCGCGTCACGTGATCAAAACAATGGCCCCGAGCCAGCCTCGCCTCCTGATTGGTCAATCAACCCGTAGTGGGCGCTGGCCTAAGATTTAAAAAAATAACCGACACGACTTCCATTGGTCAACTGGCGTCTGTGGGCGGTGCTACCGCGTTAATTTTTTCCAATCCAAAGAGGCGGGGCGCCGGAGCATCGACCCAGATTCGGCTTCTGATTGGTTCAGCGGGGCGGCGCGGTTGCGCGTCTCGTAGCGGCCATAATGCTTAAGGCCAGAATGGTTTCTGGCATCATAAATTATTTCCACGTGAATTTTCAGTCGGATAATTTTTTTGGAATCATTGCCTGGACGAAGCCATGCACAACAATATTACTTCGATTGTTATCAGATTCCACTGACTTGACTACAAGAGCTATCCGCCAGACAACTGAAGTTGCTAATGCAGTCCGAAGCTTAGGTGTGACTCTTGATTCCTCACTCACTTTTGAGACACACATCAATAAGGTGACGAAGG
>JAZEWU010000015.1:3731862-3744129 GCA_036362915.1 Geotria australis
TTGCGGAGTTCAATGAAAATGCAAGGGGCTGTGTAAGAAAATGGGAAACTGTAATTTAACATCGCGCTTCGAAGAATCGCAAAGAAGAAGAAGCGGCCATAATGCTTAAGGCCAGAATGGTTTCTGGCATCATAAATTATTTCCACGTGAATTTTCAGTCGGATATTTTTTTTTTTAATCATTGCCTGGACGAAGCCATGCACAACAATATTACTTCGATTGTTATCAGATTCCACTGACTTGACTACAAGAGCTATCCGCAACAACAAAAAACCCTTAAAAACATGTGCATTCCATTCATCCGCAACTTGCATGAGATCATGTACACATGTCGTGCAACATTCAAAACAAGGTTCTACAAACATCAAGAAAGTGAGTCTGTCCATTTCTGAGCAACAAATCTTCCGAGCGTGTTTTATTTCCAATCCTTGTCCGATGCATTGATGTAGGTTTTCACGACTCGATTCATGACGGTTGCTCTTCGGAGCTGTTTTTTCTGGATAGCCGTGTCGAGCGATCTCCATCTCTTCTGGTGATGCCTCTAACGTGAGAAATGGAGATCGCTTGACAACACTATCCCCAAAGAACAGCTCTGAAGAGCAACCATAAATCCTTGTCCGGTTTTCCTGTCGTAAAACCTTCCCGTAATTGCAACAGTGGGGCCCTCGCTTGCCTGTGAACCAAATATACGAATGAATGAATGAGCGGCTTGATCCCTCTTCTGTGTCGCACGACAGTGGCACGCCTGTTCGTGCCGCTCTCTCCGCGTTCGCATCTGCTCCCGTTTGAATAATGCACGTGCGGCACCCGTGTGTGTGCGTGCGTGAGCGGTGCTCGCCCGGCATGCCAACGCTAGGATTACGGGTCAACCCAAATCCGGCGCCGCGCAGCTTCCTGGCGGAGGGCTAGCGGGCGCTGTGGTCCGTCACGCCGGGCAGACGATATTGGCGGGAGCAGTTGCCATTCGTTGTTTTGTACAGACGAGGGTGGTCAAGTGACAGGCTTAAAAAAGGAATAATAAGTATGCGACGCTTTGAAGCTCGCCTTTTATTTTTAGACCAAAGCAAAATGCATTTACAGGGGTGCCTCTGACATATTTGTTAACGGGCTGAGCTGCAAAATCATTTTAAAAGCCTGCCCGGTCCACCACTGAATAGTTGCAACGTCGCCAAGCACATTATTTTGATGTGCTATCTTTGGCGCTGGTCTCAAATTGTGTGCTTTTAAAGTAAGTTGCCTAAAAAGTTAATCGTGGCATTTGGGGAGCAGCGTGTTAATCTAGTTCACGTGTGTCTTGTAGTAAATGCTGCCAGTACATACGCGCTATTCTATTCCAATTCTATACGCTAATAAAAACACATTCCTGTCTGATGGCAGATGTTGTTTGGCTCTGTGTAGGGGGGAAAAGAAAATCCCCCAAAATTCTCATTTCCTAATTTTTCATACCATTCATTTTGGATGCATACGCATCCAAGAGCAATAGATAAATCATTATAAACTTGGAAGCTGGATAACATTATATCTTAAATTTGAATTGCCAATGGACAATACACAATCCGTAACATATTGGGCAGTTGCCCTTATTCTGCTAAGAAGGGACATTGCCTAAAACCTCACATATTGGATACCTATTAAATTTAAGACAGCGTTCTTTTTCGCACGTGTTCAACTTTCGTTATTTACATTTGAGCACCACTGCCAATGCCGTATCACACGTACAAAAAAAATATATATAACGGACAACGTGGCGAATGCAAAAGCGCACGTCGGCCAAGAAGGTTACTTAAATGCCGTGGCTGGATTTTAGTTCAACTTCGCGTAGCATCCTTCGCGCATTCGCTTTGCTGCAAATGACGGAAGACAGCAGGGGTGGAGCAGCGATTTTAAAAGTGTGGGGGTTCTAGGGGTGGGACATGAGCATCGCAACCCCCCGCCTTCGGCCCCCGCACGTACCGTACTTCGACTGTTTACTCTTCCCGCCCTGGTCTAGTAGGTTGGTCAAATGGCTGTGATTGACTGGATGGCCGTTCAATCAATCTAACTTGACCAATAGGTTTTCATGTGTTGGGTACTCGGTTTCGTTTCATCAGACTACCCACAGAGATGAGACTACCTCAGGAAAAAGTAGGGGGGTATGGAATCATGTTTCCGTGAAAGTGCGGGTGTCGCAACTCCCGTAACACCCGCGGCTGCGACGCGCCTGGAAGACAGGGTTGAGGGCAGAGACGTTGGGCCCCCCCACGCCGGCGGTGTTTTGGCCGGCGGACGTGAACGCAACCCCCCTCGTCCAGGCAACGGCGCGCGAGAAATGCCGCGTAGCAGCCGCTCCTAGCGACGACGCGACCCCGCCGATTGTGCCCGCTGCGGGGCACAGGCCCCAAACAGAATTTTGGTGCCCCAATAAAATGTTTATGATGATGATCCCCCGTACTGATTAAAAATCACTGAATCCTGCCAATGAATGTCGCGATAATGGCCCGCAATTGTAATCTTAGATTTAATAGATTTATTTTAACAGAGCGCCGAACTGTAAACAAGCATTATTGCGTACGCGACTAAGTCGATTGTAAAACTGTCGTGGAATTATTGTCCGGTTCAGTCCACGTTTTAAACTCTTTTCACTTCATGTATACTTATCAACTATTGTGCAAACGTTGTAAATCGTGCGTAACAGCCCATATTTCGAACGCTTTCCACTTCACGCAATACAAGTATGTAACCTAACGAGTTGATCGATCAATATGACACAAACGTCGCTCGGCCAAACGGCCGGCCATCGCCACCCCCGCCACGCCGCCGTGGGGAGGGCTCCCTGCAATTGCCCGCGTTGCCCCATGGTCCAGACCACTAGTGGCTGCGGGCGCATCGTAAACGTGTCGGCGATGCGACGGGGCGTTTAGAAAGGAAATAATGAAAGAGCGATGAGTGCGATTGTAAATCCGACAGCGTGAAGATATCGCGATTATGAGACTGCCTGTTCATCCTGATCACCTGAGCGACGCTAGTGCCGATCCTGCCGGAGTATAACGGCACGCTGGGGTCACACGAGACACCCACGGCTTTGCCCCCCTAGCTCGTGGATGCGGTGCATATAATTCGCGTGCGGATTGTCAGCGGGGAATTGAGCAATTTGGAGCGCATGTGGCTGCAGTGTAAATATATTAGATGTGCTGTTAAAATACAGATGATTGTATCAAAGAGTACGTGACTACGCATTGTGTTCTCAGATTGGCTTTGAACTGTGAGCGTAACGATTTACCTATCCCACCCACCACCGCCACACGGCCCTCTAGCGATTTGGTGAATTGTCGTGATTAGGGGTCAGCGTTTATTTCAAGAATCGATTCTTCTTTTGTCCGTGTGGAGCATGCGAAACCTGTCGTGGCTGCAGGCATCACACGACCCAATTATATAAAAGCCATTGTCATCAGCCTTGATTTATCCACTGCTGAATGAAGGTCTCCCAAAACAAGCCACCATCTGTCGTGGTCTCGCCAAGGAAAATCCATCTATCTGCTGCGCATGAGCTTATCTCACCGCTCCATCGCTACAGCTGTCATCTTCTCGGCCGTGGTCCCTCATTTGCCTGCCACTCTTTCATTAGTCTTGACCACATCCCTGCTAGTGATGTGTTCCAACCTACGCCCAACTTACTTTGGCCAAAAGTCAATTCGACGTCTCTAACGTGCTTATGCTCTATAATCCCATGCGTCTCCGTGCCTGAGTGTAATTTAAACTTTGCACGTCTCCGTGTTTCTTTGAACAACGTTTCAGTTTTTGTTTTATTTTCTATCGCTGTCAATGTTTCTGATCTCTGTGCGAAAGTTGAAAATATACTCTGATTAAAAACGGTCATCTTCAGGCACACTGCCATGTTGCTTTTCATTAGTTTAGTTTCACAAAAAGCACTCCGACCTGTTCTCCTCCGCCTCTTTATTTCATCACCAAGATTCCGATACTCCTCCAACTTACCACCATATATACACACTACTCGACTCCGATGTGTCCCTACGTGTACACACCTAGAGTAGTCCATCTTTCGACACGAACCACTCATTGCAATTATCGTGAGCATGATATTATGCATTTTAATCGATGGGCTTATATGGGTCGTTAGGTGCCGACTTTTAAACCTTAAGTTGAACTTTAAGAACGCATCTTGCGAGATTACTGTCCGCCCGCTTGCAGGATTCACAGCGCGTGGCGTGATCGACGTAACAATTTCTATCGGCTCCGAGGCCACGCGTGCGGAAGTGTAAAATAAACGAGCGCACAGCACGATATATTGTGATGCGCCCGCTTGCAAATCTCAGAACTCGCCCAAGTGTGCACGCGGTGCAACGCATGAAGCGGCTGGTATTTGGCCAACCGCACACACACTGACAACGGGTGGGAGGTGAGGTGGGCGAGAGGCAAGCAGGGCGTGGGCGCTGGGATGGGACAGGAGGGCGAGGCGGGGTTGGAAGAGGGGTGAAGGTGGAGCTGAACGTTGGAGGATTTGCAGGGGGAGCCGGTAGTGTGACAAGGGGCGCCAAGAGTGAGAGAGAGGGGAAGGTGGCCCGGATAAGAGATTGTTTTTTTCCTCTTCGCATGTGGATGGGTGGGTGGGATGCGTGGCGGTGGATTAGTGGGATGCGGAGTTCACGGGATGGTGCCGCATGGCATGGGGGTGGTGGCTTCCTGGCGGACTCACCTCAGTTGGCGGCAGCGACGCGCATCCAAAGCTTGAGCCGCTGCAGACCTTGCGTGTCGTGTACCCTGTCGTGTACCCTGACCGCATCCCCAGAGCTGTGGCACTTAGCCAATAACACGGCACGGAAACTGGGAACTACCACACAGGTTTGCGTGAGGGTGGGAACCCAGTCAGTGGTCGCTGCTGTTCACGGGGTTTTGTACGAATGGGCAGCTGGCCTCGGGTTGGTGAATGCCTTTAGCCAAGCTGCTGGGAACAATACCAGCAGTCTGGCACAATAGCCGTCCGCGAAATATCACCGATACATTGTTCATTTAAGCCACAAGTGAATCTGCCATCCGACGTGCAAGAGTAAACAGGATGGCAGAAAGGTGGAATGTCACGAGACTCATATTTTTCAGTAAAGATATCAGTGTTCACGTCACTCTGAATGAGTCACAATTGAGAATTTGTTTCCAAATTCTCTTGTTTCAGGACAGCCGTGTTGGTGAGTGTTTCCCCTCTCTCCTTCGCGACGTTTCGTCTCCCACGATGGGGACATCCTCAGGCGTTCTGAGGATGCCTCCATCTCAGAACGCCTGAAGATGCCTCCAACGTGGGAAGCAAAACGTAGCGAAGGGGAGAGAGGGAACTCTCGACACGTCTATACCGAAAGAACAGCTTTGCAAAGCGCTTATCATACACTGAGCTATGAAAACCTACATTGGAGGCGCAATTATAATTCACTATCACTGTCCTGTATCCTTACGAATTGCATATCGAGTGTCAAAGGTAACACAGGGGGTTCGGTTTTATTTCCACGGGTGCGAACCGTTGCACCCTTCCGAACACATCGTAATGGTGTAGGTTTTTCACGGCCCGATGTACGAAGTGAAAATAGAGAGCGATTTAAATATTCAGTGCTGCCCATGTTAATGCGTGAAGACACAGCCCGCGCGCTCAGCCGTGCCTGTTTGGCGTGCCTGAAATGAATCGCATTAACCTGCTTTGACTCCGTATAATTTTAAGATATCTGGGCCGGGAGCCGCCGTGCTGCGAGCCTAATGCACGGAGCACCTCACGCAGACTCCCCTATAGGGTAGACGGCGATGACAGGACACACATGATGTTGCTCGTGGAAAAATTGGCCATGCTCCATCTTTAAAATACGGCGACTCGCCGGGGCTTCTCGGATGTCTGCTGCTGATTGTGAGAAGACACTCCTTGAAGGCAAGGGCGCTGCGGGATTGTCAGAGATGGACGTCAGAATTGTTTGGCGCAAAATCAAAGTCGTCCCCACGGCATCGCGTCGCCTAAACATCGAACCTATTACAGGTTTCAAATATTGACGGCTGAGTAATGAACAAGACGTGTCGCGATAAAGCCAGCACATATAAACAGCTGCCGTTCGGATAGGAATTGATTTACGGTTGGTATGGTCTCGCAAGGAATTCTGCTCAATGAGGATCTGATGGAGCATTTGTTAGCGGTTTAGCGGAACGTTTTTGGTGTATTTTGTATGTTTACAAACTTGGACAAATATATTGGCCAAACTTGGGTAGAGCAAGACCCTGATTTGCTGTTTAAGCTTCACGGTTGGAAGAAATGATCCCCTGTGATCCCTTAAGTTGGCTATTTCCAATGCTCTATCATCATTATTGTTGTAAACTGTTAGAATCTAATTTGTAGAACAGAAGGTTTAATTTTAACAGTTTAGCATAAGGTAACAGTATTTATTCT
The DNA here is from genome assembly GCA_036362915.1 of Geotria australis. Classification (NCBI taxonomy): domain Eukaryota; kingdom Metazoa; phylum Chordata; class Hyperoartia; order Petromyzontiformes; family Geotriidae; genus Geotria; species Geotria australis. The sequence continues at coordinate 3,738,275 of JAZEWU010000015.1, forward strand.
TTTATCAGTGAATAGAGCAGCAAAGTGAAGCAATGTCGCAGTTTGATTTCCAGTCACGACTAACACCACTGGTGAGCTTATATCTGAAGCAACGCTGGGCTTCACACTTCACCTACCTGCAGTGACCGGCATGGTGAAGTATGACAGCCCACCCTTCGTGACCGCCAGCAATCCAGAGACCTTCGTTCAGTAGTGACTCTAAAAGGCTTATAAAATATTTTGGGGGTTTTTGGATCAGAGAAGATCATAGGTACAATAACATTCACGTTTTTGCTAAGGCATGTTGCTACAGAAGTATGCAATAAAGATAACATTGGTTGAGAATTGCTTTCCAAAGCTGCTCTTTCGGGATAGCCGTGTCGAGCGTTCCCTGTCTCTCCTACGTGACGCTTCGCCTCCTACGTTGGAGGCATCTTCAGGCGTTCAGTTTATTATTCAATAACAATAATATCGTTTATTTTTGTTGTCAATCCACAGTGTATTCTGAATCCACTGCTAAATTATGGCCTTCCCACACGGCCAATTGGGGGGAGGGGTGTTTTTCACACTGGTCAGTACAGGTTGATGTTGAGGAGACCCTGGATGAGTTTGGATATAATTGACCACTGATGTTAGCCGTGCCGAGAGATTTAAATCAGATCGCTGGGTTTACAAAGTGTTGCTCTAACCACTGTAGAAAGTACCATTAAGGATACCTTCTACAAATATATAAAAAATAGACATTCAGTACTTTCCATGTATACGATGAAATACATAGAATTTACAATTTCCTTTTTCTATTTTTGTCATAAGGAATATATTTTACATGTACATTCTCAGTGCATCGATACACACAGCGTTTCCTTACCACTCTATTCCAAGTGTACACTGTGCGCTGTGAAGTACTGCTGATTTTGGCTCGCCTGCAGCATAGCTTCTAGAGTTTAGTCAATCGTGTCTTAGCTGTAAATCTGCCGAACAGAAGTTGAGCAGAGAAAAGAGCCAGCAGTGTATTGCTCCTTTGTACCGAAGGTGTATAAATTTATACATTTCTGCAGGACGGTCACTCTACGTTTGATTTACTAAGAATTGTCAAGAAAAATGTAGCTTGAGTGTATTTCTTTTTTTTAAAGTACATTCTAATTGCTTGCCTGTAAATGCATTGTGCTACACTGGTGTATGTTGGTTTGTATCGTTAGAATGTTTTTGAAACAGTCACCTATGCAGGCTGCTCGTGTTTTACACTGTGCAACTGAGCAGTAACGCCTGCTTACCTCTATTAATGTCTTGTGGCCCTGGATTGTGGAAAGGTGGGTTTGTGCACGACCACATTGTGCCAGAAGCACTTTCCGGCCAAGAGCGATGTCCAACTATTGTAGATTAATATCTTTTCCTGGATTGTGGGACAACATTGTTTGCCACTGTTTCACCAGCGCTGACCGGTGTGGTGAAGTATGTTCATGCAGCCCCCCACCCACCACCAACGATGTGGGAAGATCTTCATCCACCAGTGGTTTTGATAAAGGGCTTTACATTACATTTATACTCAGCAGCACAGCCACACTACCGATGCATTGATGTAGGTTTTCACAGATTCAGTTATGAAAATTGCTCTCAAGAGCTGCTATTTCGAGATAGCCGTGCCGTGCATTCCTCCACTTTCTTTCGCGATGTTCATCGTCACGGCTATCCCGACAGAGCAGCTCTTGAGAGCAATCCTCAGCCACCTTCCCGTGAATAAAAAAAAATCCACGTTAAAATTGCCCGGTGAAATGTTTTAGTAATATTGCCGTCCGTTTATTATTTCGGCAAACGGGTGGTATAACACGCGGAGTGTCACGCGTGTCATCGGAGCCCGGCGCTTCCTACATTAACGCCGTAGAGGACTGAGATAATAAGAGGTGGCCCGTGATTCCGCCCGTGTTGTTAAAGAAGCGGCGCGCGGGCTTTGCACGCAAGCGACCCACCTAACGTGCTCCATGTGGGTAGCGGAGGATCGCTGAAATGCCTAAGTGCAGGCCAGACCAAACAAGGGTCGGTGGGGGCGTGTGAGATGTCTCCATCCCGAATTGCCCCCCCCCGTCAAACCCCCTATCGTCCGACTCCCTCCGAGCGTGGTGCATGCGATGCGCGTTGAGAAAAGCTGCGTTAGACGCGATGGACGCTAATAAATCTGTGCCGGCGGTAAGGAAGACAGATTGATCGGCCTGACGGGGTAGATGCAGGGTGTTGGGGTGGACACAGGGTGTTGGGTGGACACAGGGTGCTGGGTGGGTGCCTTCAGTGCAGGAGCGTCGGAGCCGCCAGTGTTGCGGGTGATGCGACACCCGCACTTTCACATAAACATGATTCCATCCCCCCCCCCACTTTTTCCTGAGGTAGTCTCATATCATATGTTGCGACACCCGCACTTTCACAGATGCGGTCGTGTCCCCCTTCAGAATTCACCAGCGCGGGGGCAGAGGGGAGTTGGTGGCGGAGGGTTTTGCGATTTTGTTTCGGTTTTTTTTTCGGCTTTGTCGCACGGTGTCGGCGTTTGAAGGGAGACCCCCGGGTCGCTCCGTTTGTCTAGGCGAGGGCAGCACATGGTTCCGCTAAGCTCGCACATCTCAGCGGCTAATATTTCACTCGCGCACCAGTGAGATATAAACAGCGCAGCTCGAATCAAGATCGCGGCGGAGTGCGTGTTTAGATCTGCGTTTGTTCGCTTTGCCCTTCGTGCGTAAAAGGAGAATGCAAATAAAGTTCAGTGAAAGATCGTTTTGATAATGCGAGGATATTAAGCAAATGTTGCTCTTTTGAAGGCACTCTGTCTTGCCGCGCCGACGCAAACGTAGCTGGTGAGCACGTCTCAGTTTGTTTTCAAATGAAACCGCGCCGGGAAGGAATACACATTTAGATCTATTTATTTTTATTGCCGACAAAGTGTGCCAATGTAAGCCGATGCTTGGTTAGTTTTCCAAGCTCTGGAGTCTGGAGTCAGGGCCAGGAAGACTTCTGAACTCCAGCCATCCTCGCTTCCTCGTGGTCGTTGCATTAAGTCTCCTCGTGTTGACATGGGAATTGCCCGCCGCACTTCCAAACGTGGATTAATTTTCATACAAAGCAGCAACTCCACATCCACATATGCCAAATTAACTTGATATATTGTTGCGTGCAAAGGGCACATAATTCTTGTTTTTACGTTACATTGCCATTGTTGGTCAGGAAAACGTTTAAATGTGTGGCAAATCTAAATACATTTACCTGCCATGCATAGATGTAGAGGTAAAGGTGCAGGGCTGCAAGTTCTTGTTCAGGCCACAGCTGGCAGAAGGGCCGCGACTAGAGGGAGCCCTACAGAGACCCACTGGAGGGGGCTCTGTAGGTCTGAAGAGCCCCTCTAGAGGGCATATTGGCACACTCTTCCATGCTGGCCAGATGTCTTGAAAGAGCAGGGATTACACACACAAGCAGATGGGGCTAAAATTATCTTAGGATTATCATCGTCCTGCAGATAGTTTCCTACGCAGCAATAGAGTTCACTGGATATTCATTGCAGCATGAACCCTATTATCAGTGATATAATTGGCAAGCTTAAGAACGTGAGACTCCTGTAATAACGGTACATATTGACCTCTGCTAAGGTTAGGCTAATTTCAGCTGAACTGGTTGCCATAGCTTAATTTGGCTGCATCACAAAATAACCCCGATCCCTCTTCATCTACAGAGCAAAGGCAACGCGTGTGCTGCATGGCACGTAGCAAATGCACGCGTTCACACGCAATATACCAGGCGATCAATTTATTTTTAACGACTCGTAATTTGCGGCGCGAATTGGCAGGCGTGTGCCCACCTCGTAAGCAGGCACGCGTTCCGATCAGCGCCGCAGCCTTCGGGCCGGGAAGTGTAACGAACGCTCTGGCGGCTTCTCAAACCGTCGTTCACAGAGACCGGCTCGCTGGGAACGGCCGGTCTTGTCTCGTCTTGTCCGCAGTTTCGTGCACCGCGACGCGGTCTAGACTGCGGTTGTGGGGGGAGGTTGATCGACAGTGGGAGAGGTAGAGACTGGGGGGGGGTGGGCAGCCCTGAAGCTGGGGTTGTTGGGGGGCATTGTGGGGAAGAGAGGCTATTAACGCAGGCAACTCACGACTCGCCGCTGCCCCGTCGCTTTGCTCGGCCACCCATGGAAATCCTGGCGAAGGAAGCCCGATGCCCTTTGCAATGTCAAAGGCACGGAGCTCCTGCAGACAAAGCACGCATTGTCGCATCTCCCGTGCCACCCACCACAGTGACACAATTACAGCACGGAGGTGTGAAGGGAAAGCGGGTAACGTCGGATGAGTAACGCTTCAAGTGTTTGTTTTTTACGACCGATCCGTTGTAATGGGCGAGGATGGCCGGCGAGCCTTGAGTAGCCGTCGGGATCGTTGATGACTTGGGAAGGCACCGTACGAAAACAGCGTCCTGCGTTCTCTCGGTGTCTACGCTACTGAGTTAGCTGCTCACAAAAATAGTGAACTGTAAGAGCGCGTGTAAAGTTTAATAGAAAACATTCGCACACAGACCAGTTCTCTTCTACCGTTCTGTTCATTGGCGCAAATTGTGCACACTTTTTCCACACTCGTTTAAATTATGTTCTTACATTCCGTCCGCTATAACGCTTCCAATTTGTGAGAGAGCATAACTTTTGAAAATAGAAAACATGTGCAGCTTTTTGCCTGAAAAGGTGCACTTGTTCGAGCAAGTGACAGAATCGTCTAATTCATTGGAGAGAAAAGTGTCAGTGTTTATGTGAACAGAAGGACATTAAATAAAGGCAGGAATACTGCCAGTCTGTTTTCCAGTGACCTGTGCATATGTATGACCTAACCAGAGAGATTTACTAAGCTGAAACACATTCTATGAGACCTGGAATTTATTTTAGCTAAAACTCGAGTGCGTATTCTCAGCTTACGTTATATTGCACTCGTCAAGAATTTTGAAAGGATCCCAGTCCCTTCAAGAAATGGTCTGTGAGCGTTCTGTCTGCCTTTCTCGGACTTTCAGTGATAAATTTTGTTTATAAAGTGAATGTTTTTTTGTGTACCTTAGTCTAGCCGAAGACATACTTCAATAAATGCGTACATTGAAGCAACATTTTGAAAGTTTCCTCGCGTGCTTGCTTATTTGTCTTTGACGACGCTTAAAAGCAACAAAAAAAAACTGGCCCGAATGAAGCATTTTTTTCTGCCGTGTGAGAACGCGGTAATATGACGAAAGCAATTCCCGGATGGGCACGCCGGGTCATAAATCCGTCACGGTGCCATCGCGATGAACTGTCAGGGCGGGCGGCACCGGTGATGCATTCCGCCGCGGTGCTCCGCGCACACTCCACTTACAAAGCCGGGGGCAGCGCTGCGCCCCTCGCTTGAATTTCGAAGCAACAGAAATAGGATGTCACCACGTAGGGCACGCTGTCGGAGCGATTAGGTCGAGTTTCCAGACCGAGCTCCTTCCCACCGGTGTCTGACAACAAATAGGCAATTACGCCGCACTCATCAACCTGGTACATTTCCCTTATGCGGCGAAGCGCCGGATGACATGCATGCTGTCGGAAAGGGGGTGCTGGAGGTGAGGTCGGGTTGGTGAGGAATACCGGGGAGGGGGGCATGGTGGAGCGCTCATTTTACGACAAGCTACCTGTTATTATAAACCGTCAGCCGGTGGCTCCGAGTCGCGGGATGGATGAGAGAGGGCGCAGTGAAATGCCGCCCGCTGTTGTTGCTTGTTGGTTTGCGGAGCGGTGTTCAGTTGTCGCGGCCGCAGTTGGCGCGTTGACTTTTGGGAGCTTCAACCGAATGTGACAGGCTGTTAGCTCGCGCGTCCAATGCTGTACAACACAAGCGCGACAAACG
>JAZEWU010000015.1:3744210-3768135 GCA_036362915.1 Geotria australis
CCAGGACAAGCGGTTTAGAAAATGTTTTATAGTTTCTTGGGTCGTACCGCGTGTTGGTCCGTGTGATGTCTGACGTTTTGCTCCATGCGCTTGGAGCTTCTTCAGAAGCTCCTTGAGTGTGGAACGAAGCGTCGGACAACATGCTGAATAGCACGCGGTACCGCCCGAAAGAACACAGGAGAGCCGTGCAGCACAACCACAAACAGCCCATTTCGTTGTTACGATGGTGTAATCTGCCCTGCCACTGTTGAGGAATACGGTGAATAATCACGTGTATTCTTCTTCTTTGCGATGCTTCGAAGCACGATGGTCAGCCTCTGGACATCGTTGTCTTTCAGCTCGGCCTCGAAGTGTTTGGTAGAATTCGTAGGCAATACCAAGTATCACCTGACAGGGATCGCGACGTGAACGCTTCTACCTTACCCAGCCCATAATTATGATTTTTTATTTTATTTCAGGGCACATGCACACAACAAACGCGCCACCTAGACAACGCACGCGGCCTCGCGTCGATCCCGGGTAAAATAGAACGGGTGCAGAAAGAAAGCAAAAGCAAAAGGACTAACATCACGTGTATTGATGTAGGTTTTCATGGCTCGATGTATGAGCCTGAACACTCAGAGTAGCTTTGTTGGCGTTAGTCCTTTTGCTTTCTTTCTGCACTCGTTCTATTTTTACCTGGGATCAACGCGAGGCCGCGTGTGTTGTCTAGGTGGCGCGTTTGTTGTGTGCATGTGCCTTGAAATAAAATATAAAATCATAATTATGGGCTGTCTACACGGGAAAATGTGTATATTGCAGGTTGTGCATGTGTGTGCGGGGAGTAAGAGATATTTTTGACGTGACACGTACAGAGTTATTACTGCAGGGTGTCTTCATAGACTGCAATCAGTAATGACAGCAGCCAAAACAAAGTGTAGACAGGTATGTTGATGTTGTGTCTATGGATGTACACCGGCCTTAGTTGCTCTTGAAACCTTTAGGAAACACGAGTCGTACCTTTTTTCATGAACCGATGCCAATCTAATCTGATACTTGGATGTTTTTTTTCTCGCTTTCATTGTCTGAACTCAAATTCTTAGAATGACGTTATTTATTTATTACAGCAGTCTTGCGTTCAATATCTCTAGTTGTTGGGGTATTCCCTCCCAAATTTTTTTACGAACGGCACAAATCACTCGACTAATAATGCAGAAATTAAGTTGAAACCGTGCCAATTATCCGTGAAATTATTGGACAAACGGTGGCTCTACGAAACGACTTTCCTGGCAAGACATGGGTATATTCTAAAATAGTCAAAACGGTGGGTGAGGAGAATTGTGGCTGTGCAAGCTGCCGAGCCTCTCGTGCCAATCAGGCTGGCACCTGGCCCATCTTCATTAAGTTTTCCGAAATAAAGGATGCCAAATATATGTTGCCGTTCTGCCACCCAGTGTCCAAACACGTGTCCTTGTGCTGTGATGCCGTGCCACATCATAAAGAAGCATTGTCCTCAAGCAATGAACCGATAATTGTAAACAAAAATATTCCTTATTCTTCATAGGGAAATATTCTCTCTGATTAATCAGCGTCCCTCTCGAGGGTGTTTGGCCTACTCTTCCACACTGGCAAGAGATGTCTTGGAATGGGTGGGAGTACCCCATACGTGGTCTGCCCGTCAGCTAACTCTGCCATACCCTTTCAAACTGCTGGCACCACAGGTGCCATGGGGATTTAAGAACATGGCCAATTTGTTTGAATCTCTGTGTCGGAGGAGCAAGCCACACCGATGACCTCTGCATCACAAGTCCAGTGGGCTGAGCATTATGCCACGGCAGCCCATAGCACCGAGCTGCCGATCAATCCGAGACCATCGAACCGATAGATAGACAATAGTTGCTCTTCAGAGCTGTTCTTTTTGGGATAGCCGTGTCGAGCGATCTCCCTCTCTATCTCGCGACGTTTTGCCTCCCACGTTGGCTGCATCATCAGACGTGGGAGGCGAAACGTCGCGAGGGAGAGAGGAAGAGCCGCTCTGAAGAACAACCGTCATGAATCGAGCTGTGAAAACCTACACAGATAGATAGCCGTATATTATTACGGTATAAAATACCCAGTGAGCTTGCAAGCTCTGGGTGCGGGATTCCTGCGATACAACACTGGCTGCTATCTCTAACCACTGACTCTGATCTCGAACACCGGCTGCTGTCTCTAAACACTTGCAAGCTGCGGATGCGGGGATTCCTGCGACGCAACGGACGCTCGGACTGACCGAGCCGCAGACAGCTCGTCCGGACCCGACGCCGATTCTCGCTTTGTGTCCAGGTGGGAACAAGCTGAAGAAGCAGCCCTTCCGGCTCAACTGGGCGTGGATTTCGTTGGAGCGCGAGTACTACCTGGTGGACGAGGACGCCAAGCACTTGGAGGTGGTGCTCAAGCGTCGGGGCTACCTCGGCGAGACGTCCTTCATCAGTGAGTACCGACCCGCGGGCACAACCACAACGGTGCTTGCCACACGTACCGGTTTTCCCGAGGGGATTCCCGGATTCTTCTAGAGCCGCCATTCTCAACCGGTGGGTCGTGACCCATCGGCCGGCCTCAAACGCCAGCGGTTCTTGCAGACCGCACCCAGGTGGGACAGGTTTGGCCTTAATGTGCAAAAGTCGTAAAAACCCCTGTTGCAGTGGATAGCTTATCGAGGGAAATCTAGAAGTCAATTTACAAGTCCCGCTTATTGCCAGTTGCATAATAATACAGCACACAAGACGATGTATGTACTTGTACTGTAATGTGGTTTTGATCTCTTCCGCTGTTGTGAGATATTCGTCTTGTTTACGTTCCTGTGTTCAGTAGCTCAGAGGGGTCAGCTCTCGCCATGACGCGAAATCATCGTCCAAGGAAACGAGCGGTGTCATCATTAAACCTCGATAACCCACAACAAGCTCATTTGGTCAGAAAGTGGTGTTTATTTCACAGCAGGTGGATAAAATGTATGTAGTGAATTGATACGTTAATTGTTATTTACTATTATAATTAGCGGATTGTGCAATCATCTCCTTGGAAGATAATTTAAAAAATCAGCAAATGTGAGTTTTTAATGTTTTATTGAAACAATGTGGGTTAGCTAACAACACCATGAATGTGGGTGAAAAGTTTTTCATCATATCGCCTTAAATGGCAAGCTGGGTAAACATGCTCAGCTATATTTGCGGCCGGATGGCCAGTGAGTTTACTTCTGCGTACGGTGCTCGACACGGTGGCATTTTGGCCACAATTACCCGTATGACTTGCAATAGGATCCTACTGAGCCCTGCCTGTCAGCATCTAATTCCTCAGCAACCAGAGCAGGCGTTTTGCCTTGGGTGCTGGATGAAGTTCAGTCGTGGGTACGATCCAGATGACTTGTAAGCATTAGTGGGAATCTGGGAATTCAAAATATTGGCCTGGCGTAGGGCCCAGAATGACCTAAACTCAAGCCTGGCAAAATCGTGAAAGGCCATTCACAGCTTAGCGAGTTTGGGGCACAATAACACTTGAGCGCTGGAGTTTGTGCCCATCTGGGAGATGCTTCTGCCAAGAGGCCATCGGGGCTAAACGCTTCACATGCGCTGCCTTGCCGACTTGTGACTAAGATTGCCAGCTGTCCTGGTTTTCCAGGGATAATTGTCTTTTCAAGGTAGCCGTCCTCTGAAATCTGTAAGTCTTTCCAGGTAATAACAACAATCGGTCCCAGATTTTGACAGTTGCGCAATGGCACGCTTCTTTCGACGATGCATTTCCACGTAAATTCTCCCCTCGTCTGGAATTGTGAGATATTCTCCTTCCATCGATATATTCCGATTTTTTTTTGTTATACCTAAGAGGTGGTAGGGCCCAGTCACTGCACACGTGCCCGATTAGAGGGACACTTGTCAGGAAAGATCCGTCGGGGCCAAACGCCTGGCCGCCGCGGCCACGCAGCAAGCAGACCAGTCCCGGCCGTGCTGGCTTCTTGTTTTGCACCTGGGTTAATTTAGTTCGTGGATCCAGTTTCTAAGGAGCTTTGCCTAATCGCCGGCCTAATCCGGTGGCAGCCCGTGCCGCCCAGGAGCAGCGAGTGGCAGCGACGGGGGGGGAGAAGACGGGAGGACGATGGGCCCCCGGCACCGTAAGCGGATGAGTGCGGCCGAGACGTGCCCTGCCGGGTGATACCCGGTGCTCCCCCTGCGCCCGGATCGGCGCTGGTTGTGCCGGCGTGACGGCTTAGCTGACATTAGAGGCCTCAGATCCCACAGCCTGAGAAAGCGGTGCCGCTCGTTACGATAATAATTACGGCGGCTTAAGCTGCCCGCCTTCCGCAGGCTCGAGCAGGGGTCCGAAAGACGTTGTTTTGAAACGGTAGGACTTTTCCGTACAAACCAGTCTGAGTCATGTGTTTGGAAGGCAATGAGGTTAAAGGTGCAGTCTTGCAACTGCTTGTTCATGCAAATGATGGAGGAAGGGCCTTGACAAGATCGGGCTCTAGAGAACCCCTTGAGATTATCTGTATAAAATATTACTAATCTATTCATGTATTCATTCATTGTCAGAAACCGGTATCCTGTACAGGGTCGCGGTGAACCGGAGCCTTTCCCGGCAGACAGAGGGTACAAGGCAGGGCTATACGCAGGATGGAACCCCAGTCCATCACAGGGCACCAGGGGGCAATTTTAGTCAGCAGGCCAATGAACTTATGAAATAATAATATATTCATAACGCGCGCATATTCTCCGGGTGCGTTGCGCCCTTTGATTCGGAGGCGCGGTTCAGGAGCATGTCTTTGGACTGTGGGAGGAAACTGGAGTGCCTGGAGAAAACCCACGCGGACATCAAGAGAACATGCAAACTCCATACAGAAAGGCACCTGAGCCAGGATTCGAACCCAGGGCCTTCTTACTGTGAGGTAGCAGCGCGACTCACCACTCCACTGTGCCGCCCCTTACTTATATACAAGGCTTCAAAATAGTTCCTCAATCATATGTGAAGTGAGATTGGAGGATACGGCCAACGTGGAGCAGATATGTTATCGATGTACTGATGCAGGTTTTCACGGCTCGATTCATGATGGGATATCCCGAAATAACAGCTGTGAAGAGCAACCATCAAGATATCTTGTTGTATTCTGGGAAAAATCCGGGTAGCATTTGCAGTCCTTTTACAAATTCTCTGCACGTACAGTGCAATAACAAATCCTCAATAAATCCTAAACACCGATAATTCTTAAACACTCGTGACTTTTAACCCAAAACATCACAGCATGTTTAGATTGTAAAAATATTCTCTTCTGAAATTCATAATATTAGGCAAAAACATTGTGAATCACCTCTTTTTTTGCTGTTATTTCACAGTATAAGCATATTAACTTTTCCGTTCTTACACACCGCCTGTTGATCTTACCTTCCCCAAGCAATGTCCTTAGCACAGTGCAGTGGTTTGGGCCCCTTACTACGAACCTGTTAACCTGAGTTCAATTCCATCTTCATCTTGTTTCCTTTTCGAAATCGTAACCCACTATCTGACGATCACCCGAATGTTTTATTTCCAGAATGTAGTTTTTAAACGTTTATTTTAAATTCCCTCATGAGATCTAACAACAGTGCATCAAAAGGAATAAGAAGCAATAATAATGTGGATGCCTCCAGTTTGGGAGGTGAAACGTCTTGAAGGAGAGAGAACGAGCGCTCTACACAGCTAACCTGAAAGAACAGCTTTGGAAAGCAATTCTCAGACATGAGGTAGTAACTATTATAAGTTTCGTCGTTTTTTTTAGCCTATTATAAACTTAGTTTGTCGGGTGGTGATGCAGTTAGTCAGTTTTTATTTAAGCTGGAAGGAACTGTTTAGCCATGTATCTCTTTTGGACAGTTGTCTAGCGGGGAGGGGTAAGCAAGTTACAACATCCCAGGGGACTGGGGGAAATGTAGTCAGGACTATTAACTTAGGCAGCATGATTTTATAAAGTTAGAAAGTCAATCACTCGACTTCGATTCGTGGTCACGGAAACATCAGTGGCGATCGGTACCCAAACCAGCCCTAGACCTCCAAAGACAAAGATTCCCCTGTATAGCCTTAACAGACTGTAGGGTCAAGTGCCGTTAGCGAGCACTTATGAAGGACGACACAGCACACGAGGCGGTGGGCGACCAGCACCATACCCGGCCGCCTTTGTCTCCCTAGTGGCAACGTTTACACACCCCACCGGGTACTCATTTGAGGCTTAGTCGACCTGGACCTCCTCCCCTTGATGACCACACAACAGCCAGCATTGAGAAGTACGCTCACGACCGACACGGCACGGGGAGGCTTTCATCCAGCAGTGGATTGAGGAAAGTCTATAAATCATTATGACTCGACATACTTAGCATCATCGCTGGTTATTGTTAAAAGTTGGAAAACTATTATCATCCCATTTTTTTTAAAATCTCTTCTAAGCCACAGCAACTTTGAGAAAATGCAGCCTCCTCAGTCTCCCAGCTGGGCTGTAGAGATTAATTGCCCCCCCACACAGACTCGTGATGGGTTGTGTGGGAGCACAGCAATTCTCTTATCAAGAAAAAACGGTGATAAATGCGCCTACATTTTCTTTGTCTTATATTTTCGTGTATTCGCGTATTCGTTAAACGGCAATATTCGTGTTTGTCAGTTTCTGATAAGAATGTGTTATAAATATAGCGGAGTGTAGCCATTAAAAGTGTGCAAGGAATGTTTCTTCATTTAAGAGTACAACATTCAACACTGTTCATTCATTGGTGTGGTTCGTGTAACCGTTCATTAAACCGATCTACAAATGAGAATAAAAAGTAAACGTATGGATGTGCTACATTGCCTTTGAAACAGTCTTCATATAAAACATTTTTTATTAATCCTATAAATAATTTAGCCAATTATAGCATGAGTGCAAGTTTTAAAATACACCGTATTAATTTTGAACAAGAGTGATGTTTCAAGGCAAGGGAGGATCATTGCCTGGCACATCATCTTACTATTATGCATGCTCTGCTACATCGCAATGCCAATGACAAATGTGGTGAGGTTTTTAAAATTGTACTTATACCTTGCAGATATCATAGTTCTTCAATAATGTTTATTCACAGCACGTATCTGTAAAGACCATCTCGTATCGGTTTACTGAAAATCACACAAGACACTGGAAGCAAAATCATTGACGATGCATGCAGCTTATATCTTATTCAACCAAAATACTTGGAGCACCCATTAGCAATTACATTTTGTATGTTTTATAATTGTACCGATGTAGGTTTTCACGGCTTGATTCATGATGGTTGCTCTTCAGAGCTGTTCTTTCGGGATAGCCGTGTCAAGCCCTCTCCCTCTCGACGTTTTGCCTCCCATGTTGAAGAGGGCTATCCCGAAAGAACAGCTCAATAGAGCGATCATCATGTTTTATTATTGGGAAAGTTATAGAAAAATAAGTTATCCAGGCAGCAATCAGCAACATGACAGTGTGCCGGTATTAACTTGCATTGCATTAACGCAAGTGGAAACTGTCCCCAAACCAGTCCGTACAAAATCCTAATATCTACTGATACAATTTGTCCCGTTATCCGGTTCGAGATACAAGAGGAGTAACCTAGAAGCGACATCAGATCCTTGCGACGAATCGCACTTATCGCGGATAAAGAGTCGGCGTCGCTGAAGCCCGTCCCGTTATCCGTGTCTCTCCGCGGGCGAGACGCGTGAGCGGAGAACGCGGCGGCGAAATTTCGGGGGACTGACCCGTACGGCTGTGTGGCACGCGGTGCGGCGCGCAACCCAGGCATCGGCACGCGCGACGGCACGGCCGAGAAGGACAAGGACTTCAAGGGGAAGGCCCAGAAGCAGGTGCAGTTCAACCCGGGCCAGACGAGCGGGACTTGGCGCGTGCGGATCTTCGCCGACGCCGAGTTCGAGACGTCGGAGACGTTCCAGATCGTGCTGTCGGAACCCGTCATGGCCGCCCTGGAGTACCCGGACATCGCCACCGTGGAGATAGTGGACCCTGGAGACGGTGAGGGTCCTGCGTTTTGTTTCTCTCTGTCTCTCGACGGTCTTCTGTATCTTTGGCACGTTATCGTTTGCACTTCGAGCTGTCGGCTGTCAAGCAACCTTGGACGTGATTGTTTAAATGGAGGGAAGAATTGCTCTCAAGAGCTGCTGTTTCGGGATGGCCGTGTTGAGCGTTCCTACTCTCACCTTTGCAAAGTGTCGCCTCTCCACGTCGGAGGCATCATCGGACGCCTGTTAAGGTGAAACGTCGCGAAGGAGAGAGGGGGGACGCTTGACACGGCTGTCTTAAAACAGCAGCTTCTGGGAGAAATTGTCATATATCGAGTCATGAAAACTTACATAAATAAATGGGGGAGGAATTAAAAAGACAAGCTATTATTAATACATATTCACCGTTACACTGAAGACTCTCATAGCTGTTTCTGCACACATTTAGTACACATGCACACCTTACTCACTGTTTGCATAGAGAGTGATGGAAAACATTACAGCCAGTATATCCTGCACATTTGTGGCTTAAAGATTTAAGCTGAGGCCTCCCAACTCCCGCTTTCCAAATAAAACATTTCCTGAGTCTCGTTAAACGTTTTTTTTTAGAAAGCTTCCGTTTGCTGAATGTACAATTGGCATTCTCAACTTTTACTATCTTCACATGGACACCACAAGATCTGTTCCCAACTTTTTTTTCCCTTCTGACTTCAGTTGGTGTATTTGAGATATTTATTTTTCCAATTTTATCCCAGCTGTGCTATCAGTGTCACGCCATGACGCACAGAATCCATTCCAATCCACCACAGGGCAGTGCAATCCTTTGTGTTAGCGACGGCCAATGGAAGCGGATATCACAGAGTTACATCTGAGATTCCTTCAAGAGACCTCCGGCCCACACAGTAGAGGAGAGCACTTTCCCACCTGCTCTGCGTGTGAGAGTAACGCTCGTTGCACGATAGTCAAACAGATATTTTATTTTTCGTATTTGAAACTTTGCGAAATGAAGCTCATTGCTTTTCAAAGCTGTTTTTTTTTTTCCCCTGGATAGCCGTGTCGAACGCTCATTCACTCTCCTCCCCTCGACACGGCTATTGCGAACAAACTGCTTTGAAAAGCAATTATGGAGCTGTGAAAACCTACATCAGTACATTAGCGAAAGCATGTTTTCATGCAACCATTGGTAACCGGGATGACACTCTCGACGGCACCAGATTAGACGATCATTGTTTTTAATCACTCTACGCTCACGTTATTATTTTCTCTTCCCGCAGAGTCCACGGTGTACATACCGCAGGCGGAGTACAAGATCGAGGAGGACATCGGAGAGCTGCTCATTCCAATCCGACGCTCCGGGGACGTGTCTCAGGAGCTCATGGTCATCTGCTACACCCACCAAGGTGACAACGCCAGACACACGGCTCAATTCCTCAACACTCTTACGCCGATGCCTCCGAACAGGGTTTAATATCAGTGACAGCCGTCTCAGAGTTGAGGCTTAGCGGGGCTCTGGAATATATTCCACAAAAAATGAAGCTCTACGCAGCCCCATAATATCCAGAGTTGCGTCCGATCTCATCGGCTCTTGGAAGGTAAGCAGGTTTGAGCCTGGATAATGCTTGGATGGCCGATGAACGTTCATAAACTAGGAGTTGTCGGCTGCCTCATTGAATATGTTATGAGCGGAGGGCAGTGCAGCGAATATATATTTCTGCACGACACTACGCTCCTTCGATGTGTGCGCTCCCTGCCTTTACCAACCTGCACTGAACCGGGGGTGAGGAGGTATGGCCGAATAACTCCCACAACCTGCGAGGCGTGGCAACGCTCTCATACAGCGATGGATTGTAAAAAAAAAAGAAGGGCCGCACGTGTGCATTACTTTGTCGGGTTTTTTTTTTCTCAGGGGAGTCGGAACAGTAAATCCAGTCGCTAATGGCTGATTGATAGATTCCATTGTACGACGTGAAAACCCATCGACACATCAAGTCTCTTTGCCTCACAGCAAGAAGAACCCGGGTTCGAATCCCGTCTCGGGTGCCGTTCTGTGCGGAGTTTGCATGTTCTCCCCGTGTCCACGTGGGTTTTTGCCGGGTACTCCGGTTTTCTCCCACAGTCCAAAGCCATGCAGCTGCATAGGTTAATTGGCCTACTGGCTAACTTTCCCCCGGTGCGCTGCGATGAACTGGGATCCCATCCTGGGTATAGCCCTGCCTTACTCTCTCTGTCTGCCGGGATAGGCTCCGGCTCACATCAACCCTGTACACCATTAAGCGGTTTCTGACAATTAATGGATGAATGTAATGCAATGCAGGTCCAACAACAGACAGACAAAGGCAAAATAACATATAAAGAAGGAAAATATAAATGTTAAACCGTTTGAAAACAACACGCATGCTAACAACATATCGTAGAGAAGAATACGAAGTAACAGTCAAACAAGCTGTAGACTCTGATCAACAGCGATGTCAATCAAACGTTCCCAGTGAAGTGCTAGAAAGACAGAAGGGCACTAAGGGCACGGAGTTTTAATTGTCAGAGGAATGTTGTATGTTTTAAAAATGTAAATACACGAATGAAAGGCAGATTATTTATACAGGTCCCTGAACTCAGCAGTCATGGAATATACCACAAAATGCTTCAAGTAAATAAGTAAAACATTTAGGTGTTAGCCTGATAAAAAATATATAGTAGGCAGGTAATTAAACATTAATTCAACGATTTCTTTTTGATTTTTTAATGCTCACAGTCCTTGCATGAATCATGTTTTTAAGATTCGAAAATTTACAATTGATGTAAATTATTTCTTAATCTTATCCCCTATTGTTACATAAGTGACATTCAAATTCCCGAGTAACACTACAAGATGGTGCAAATGAGGCATGCAGATGCTTTTAAGTTAAAATTTGACCAATAATTGTGGCAGTTAATCCAATTTCTCGTGAGATGAATCATTGCATGACTAAGAATTATAGATCTGGATATGTAAAGTATTTAGTGGGGTCATGATAAAAGGTCAAACAGCCAACTGTATGAGCGATGCCTGTATCTGTTCATGGCTCTCCCTTTGTCAGCTTGCACTGAATTCCACACCTGACACGGCATAGATAGATAGACAGACGTTAATTTTTGCAGCAGAAAATACCCAGTGAGCTTGCATGCTCTGCGTGCGGGATTCCTGCAATACAACAAACGTTACAACTAACCAAGGTCACGTGGAGGCATTAAACAGTGGCTTGACGGAGGGGTATTAAATAATATTGTCAATATTTGACGTGATTTCACAGAACAATCAGTATCTGCAAAGTTATTTAAAAAATAAAAAGCCCCTTCCCATTCGTGTATTCCAAACGTGCCGTTGACTTCAATTAATTAATGACATTTGGAACAAGTAGACAATTAGGTTAATACATAGTGTGCTGCAGCATTGATTAAGTGTTCGCGAGAGTGCTCCCGTGACCTCACATTGCCCGAGACCACATTCTTCAGCGGTTGCTGTTTAGCTTTACAGAGTCGAGCTTTGACAGCGACCGCCTGATCTCATTTGACGGCCAAGCACTGTCCGGGGCTACGATTGGACAATCACATTTCTCTCCGCTTTTTGCTCGACATATCTGCTTAATGTAAAGAAAGCCCTTTTCAGAGAAAGCTCACATCCTTGGCAGTTTTCCAGAGGCAATCCCACTGTGGGTAATACTACCCCGAGCTAATATATCTTTTATACAAATTGATAAAAACAACACTTTGTTCCTCAAGATGCACGCCTCTCAACCAATAGCAAAGTAGCAAGTCAGGTGTTTATCGTCCCCTTCTCTTAATAACATTAAACAAATAAATTTCTCCAAACCGCCACGGGTTTTTGTTATCATAACAAATCATTGCCACTAATCGTGAGTGGCTTTAATTGATCACTTACATACATAAACATGCATTCATTCAGTTGGCTTAACTTCATCGTTTATGTAAAATTTGGGGGGGTTCACCTCTTGAACACTGATCCAAACTGTCAGTTTTGGCCTCGGGTGTATTTTTCAGAGGAACATATTCATAGTGCATTGATTAGCGCGTTGCACTACAAATCTGGTCACCTGCGTTCAATTTCCGGTCGTGGATTACATCAGAGCTGAGTGATATCTGAACCGGTCGCGGGGTTCCCGTTCACCGGTGCTCACTGACCAGCATGGTGAAGTATGGCCAAACGGCCCCAGCCATTGGACACTGCCTATGGTGGCGTTCATCCAGCAGTTGATTGCCAAAGGATTTATAGTTAATATGTGTGGAGTTGGCATGTTCTCCCCGTGTCCACGTGGGTTTTCGCCAGGCGCTCCGGTTTCCTCCCACAGTCCAAATACATGCGGCTGCATAAGTTAATTGGCCTGCGGACTAAATTGACCGAGGTGCCCTGTGATGCACTGGCGTCCCATCATGGGTATAGCCCTGCATTGCGCCCTGTGTCTGCCGGGATGGGCTCCGGCTCACCGCAACCCTGTACAGGATTTAGCGGTTTCTGACAATGAATTAATAAATGTAAGTTAATATCACTTCTGCAGAATAAGTTTACAGCTTACGCGGCCTTCATTAAATTGTCAAAGACGCTTGTAATTTTTTGTGTACAATTCTCACTTTCCCGTTTTTCACACGTACGTGTGCGATTACTGTTATTTTTCAATCTTATTACATCTCGCAGCATTAACAGCCATGTGCAAGCAGGGGTGGCCCTGACCTTTATCACCGCGAGGAATGAGACATGTGCAGTCGAACGGGCTGTGCTTGCGAGGAGGCGAGGGTGGATGATGAGCGGGTTAAACATGATGCCTCGTCAACTTTTCGCTCCGAAGCTTTTTATGAAAAAAAAAAACCTCGCTCACGCAATAGGGCCATCGCTGCGGTGGCTTGCACAGCACGCCGGGCGGTGGAATTTGCTTTTTTCAATGCGGAGTTTCATGTGTCTGAACTTTCCCGGTCAGCTTAATCTGCTCCCCGGGCGGTTTGAGGCACCGGTGACACAAGTTTGTTTGGGTGTCTGTCTCTCCCTGTCCCTCTCTTTTGTCTCTTTCACATTTTCATTACGTGCCTCGCGCGCTCTGTTTTTCTGTCTCGTTCGCTGTCTCTGCCTGTCGCTCCCGCCATCGCGCCCCTGCTGATGTCTCTAATTTGTATTCTTCCTGTCCCCTCGCTCGCCTTTTGTTCTTCGGCAAGAGTATGTTTGCCTGGGGAGAAAGCGAAATGACTGCTCTGCACAATGTATACCGTGTACTACATATTCATAAGCACATGGGATCAGCAGTGTTTTGAGACAACAGAACATCTTACGGGGGGAGGAGCTGTGGTGCAATGGTTAGCGCACTGCTCCTTCAGTTCCATTCCCGGCCACGGCTCACGTCAGTGGCAAGTCAATACCTGAACCCGTCCTGGGAACCGTCTTCGCCAACTTGCAATGGCTAGCGCGGCGAAGTATGGAACAAAATCCCCCGTAATCAACATGATTGGGAAGGCCTCCAACCAGCTGTGAATTGACAAAGGGCAGTAAAAAAAAACGTGAACTTGTCTCTAAACTTGTGTATGAGTGGCAGCTCTCATAAAACATACTTCAGCCAGCCAGACGTCTATCTCCGCTTCCGATGTACGGTTTTTCCACGTGTGACCTTTGCGCTGCTAATCACGAGTATTGCTTTGCTTTATGCCTTGAAGACATGCAATAAAGCACATACCTATTCCATTTCCCCGATTCAACGGGAACTACTTTGACAGCTAGTAATAATAGCACCACTGGTTTTGTCAGTCAGTAAACTTGAGGAATGTAAAACAAATACGCGTCTATATATGTTTGTGGTGGGTGGCGTGATGGTGCTGTGGTGAGCGTGTCGACGCTATGAGCCCTGCAACCAGAATTTGATTCCCGGCAGCCGATACCTGAACCCGGATCCCGCTTTCATCGACCCGCACTGACCAGCATTGTGAAGTTACGGTCAAACAACCCCCATGACTGACACGGCGCAGTGGCGTCTCCGTCCGCTAGTGAATTGACGAGGGCCTGTAAATGGTTAATTAATGCAACGTGTGTGGATTTACGAGCGCGTATTACGAGAAGGTCCTCCACTCGTGGTGAGGTCACTCGTGGCATCTGAGGATGCCTCTGACGTGGGAAGCGAAATGTCGCGAGGGAGAGAGGGGGAGAGCCTGGCACGGTCTTCCCGAGGGAGCAGCTCTTGAGGGCAACTATCAAACTAGCTACCATCGTGGAGACGTGGTATTTCCACCTCTGGTTTTGTGCGTCTGTTGGAGATGTGTGCCACAGTTGTTGCTGGTTTTGAGCAGGGAAACTGATTTTCGAATGTGTGTCTCTATAAAAAGGACAGTGCCCTGCAGAATGCTTTACCCATAATGCTGCACACCAAGCGCATAGCGTAATGAGTTCATCCATCCATCTATTTTCTGAAACCGCTTAATCCTGTACAGGGTTGCGCTGAGCCGGAGCCTATCCCGGCAGACACAGGGTGCACGGCAGGGGTATACCGAGGATGGGACGCTAGTCCATCGCAGGGCACCTGGGGAAATTTACTCAAGGAGGCCAATTAACCTGGCAGCATGTCTTTGGACGGTGGGAAGAAACCGGAGTGCTCGGCGAAAACCCACTCGGACACGCGGATAACATGCAAACTCCACACAGCGCAATGAGTTTTTTTCTCCGATATTGCTTTTTTTTGCTCCCACATTTCCGCCAAAAACGAACTCCTCCACAAAACCGCCGCGACGTTTGCCTTTGCAGGCACCGCGTCGGGCACCATCCCGACCGGCGTGCTCTCCTACTCGGACTACATCAGCCGGCCCGAGGAGCACATGAGCGTGCTGCGCTTCGACCGCGGCGAGACGGAGAAGGGCTGCCGCGTCGTCGTCATCGACGACTCTCTGTACGAGGACGAGGAGTCGTTCAACGTCTCGCTCAGCATGCCCATGGGCGGCCGCGTCGGGGACGCCTTCCCGTCCGCGCGCATCCTCATCCAGCCCGACGCCGACGACGGTAACGCGCGGCGGCGCGCCGGGGGGCTCCGCGCGGGGCGGCGGCTCGGCGGTTGGCCAGGAGCCCGGCGAGCCGATTTAGTTCGAAGGCTTTCCTGACCGACGTTATGCACAGTGGTAGCTCTGTTTTTTTTTACGAGTTTAGGATCACGCGAAAAGTTATGCGAGTTTTGTGCACCCGTCGATGTGTTGGAAAAAAAAACGTCGATGACATCTTTAAGGGTAAGTTGCTGTGCGTCCGGTGGGTTTTTTTCCCCAACACATCGACGGGTGCACAGCACTTGCATAACTTTTGACGTGACCTAAACTGGTGAAAATAGCCACTGGCGAGCCGAGTTCAATCCGCTGCTGGGCGAGGGTTCTCCCCGCGCCTTATTGGGTCACGAGGCACGCTCAAGCGTACTTCGTGACGCTTATCTAGCAGTGCGCGGTTGGTGAAAGCGGCGGCGGTGGCGAATCCCGCTCACGGTCAACACCGGTGACGATTTTTTGAACCGGACCCGGGCCTTCCCTAGGTCGACTTGGCCTCAAATGAGTACCTAGTGCGTTGTGTAAATATTACCACTAGGGAGACAGGTGCCCGGGCGTGGTGCTAGTCACCCACCTCCTCGTGTGCCATGTCGACCTTCATAGGTGCCTGATAACGGCACTTGACCCTACAGTGTGTTAAGGCTATACGGGGGATCTTTGTCTTTGTGTTTTGATGGCAGACCAGCACCAGATGGCCTGGTGGTGGTGGTGGTCGCTAACAGCACTTGCCCAATAGTATATCCCTTTCATGGAAGACACTTGAAACTCAGGACCCCTGAAGATGCCTCGAATGTGGGAGGCAAAACATCGCGAAGGAGAGAGAGCGCTCGACACAGCTATCCCGAAAGAACAGCTTCGAAAAGCAACTGTAATTTTAATATCTTTTTTTATGATCGCCCTATAAAGGGTTAATACGACTGACGAATTACAGTGAATACATTTGGATGAATGCATAGTTCACGGTGGATAGCGGTTCCATTCAGAGTGATAACAAGAGAACACGAAGTGCCGAGGCGAAAACGTCAACCCTTTATCGACCCGCGGAACGCACTCCCCAGGGCCACACGATGCCAGACAGTGGGTTTTTATCTCTGAAATATGCGCACTGTCTCCTCCGCGCGTTACATAATGCATTCACAGAGGAACACCTGTCCGCTAATGTAGCGGAGAATTATCAACGCGGTTAGGATTAAGAACGTTAGTGACTAATGGACCCACACGATGTGGCTGGAATCGTAGGGCTTTAAGTTAAAAATGCAAATTAGCTTACTTAAAAACGCTCGCAGGTCTTACAAATATCAGAGCCTTTTATCTCGCGCGTAAATATTTCGAAAATATGCATGCCTGCGCGGCATTGAAAAATGAGTTTAATGAATTCCGAATGGTGAAGATTAATGACTCACACACACTCACATTATGGAGGGAAACACATTTGTTATTATCATAGATGCGTTTAAAGCGCCGCTGCTGAGGATTACTTGTTGAAATACCAATTCAATTTCTTATATAATACGAGTAAAATGTAACAAAATACGCGGTAGAAATATTATTTTAAAGTATAACTTACAGCTCGCTCTCCATCCACTGTTGATGGGCTTCACGTGCCTTGGGAAGATGGTCGCGCATACTTCACGATGCCGGTCATTACGATTTGGAGAATTGGGGGGGTTGGGGGTTTCAGGACCAGTTTAGATATCACTCGCCACTGATGTTAGCCGTGGCATAAATCGATCCTAGTGGTCGCTAGACTCATAACGCAGGACACGAACCATTGCACAACTGTCCGAAGAAATGTGATTACTGCCTACCGTCCACCCCTCTGTAAGAACAACATGACATTTCATATGTTAGTTCTGGAAAATCAATGTATATCGTTGCCCTTATTACAATCGGTGGATTATTTCACACGCAGCCAATGCATACGGTGCTAAATTCAGGATGTTCGTGCTGGTGCATTGCAACATTACACATGTAAAATGATCGATTGTCTGTTTGGCCGAGGCGCAGTTTGGTCATTTGAGTGATACAAAATTGATATTTCCGGGCAAGTACTCGCAAAAAACATGACATCTCGTATTTCCTTCGCAAGCGGCGCGTGTATGTTTTTTGTCTGAGGGGGTCACGCTGTGTGAGATGTGTGTCGTAAGCCTGGGCTCAACATCGGCCGTTAGTTAGCGGCGTTCTGTGGCCATACGCAGAATGAATATGCACAATCTGTTTCCCAGTACAAGTGGCTTTTGTTGTAGGCCAGATAATGGGCATTTTGTTTCAGCCTCTTTGCAGTGGGTGAGCATTTAGTTTGACTCATTGAGAGACAGCAGGGCAGTTTTTTTTGTTATATCCCATGCCAAAGGAACAAAGCAAATAAAGGAAGAAGGATCGGAAATTAAAGTTTAGAAGGCTATTTGAGGTCACCCCTAAAGCTTTTTAAGAAACACTGTGCTCGCATTCAGTCGACACTGCAGATTGGGCTTGCGTCATACAACACTGAATACGTTTTGACCGCGGCACCCAGTGATAACGGTACAAAACAATATAATTATTGTCATTCTAAAAAAAAAGAAATCAAAGGCAGGAGAATGAACTCGATGTATCGTGGCTAAATTATCTCATTATATCGCAAATGCCACACGCTGCAATGCAGTTGATGCAATGATGACCTTCAGTGAAAGCTATTGGAAGTTCAAATCTTGAGCATACTGTAAATAATGCCTATTGATCAACGATTCGGAGACAATATTGTATTGTCAAATATTAATGTGTATTCACCTACGTGTGTACTAGGCAATCTCCACTCCCTAACCGTGTCGGAGTCCGGTGAGATGCAATACACTAGGGGCATAGGAAAGATACAAGGAAGCGTGCACATAGCAATTAATGAAATACATTCAATTGTCAACCAAGTGCCGTATTGTTTATGAACTCATTAATTCAATGTCAGAAACTGCGTAATCCTGTACAGGGTTGCGGTGAGCTGGAGCCTATCCCGGCAGACACAGGGCGCAAGGCAGGGCTATACCAAAGATGGGACGCCATTCCATCACTGGGCACTGGGGGCAATTTAGTCAGCAGGCCAATTAACCTATGCAGCAGCATGTCTTTGGACTGTGAAAGAAAACCGGAGTACCCGGCGAAAACCCACGTGGACACGGAGATAGCATGCAAACTCCACACAGAAATGCACCCAAGCCGGGATACGAACCCGGGTTATTTTTGCTGTGAGGCGGCAGCGCTACTCACCGTGCCACCGTGCGCCCTGTTTATTAACAGTTTATGTAAATATTCATGCTAATGTTCCTTTCGTCTGGTAGAGCAAATGGGATGGAACACACATGGTGGAACATGTGAGACACGCAGTGCAAACGAGACCGTTTAAACGGGACGAAAATGAATGGGTTCCTGGATTGAATCGTGACACTGAATTGTGACAAATGAGTCACTTTGGGTTAGAAACGCGATTCGTTACATCCCGACAACCAAGGCGCCGTTTATCGTTCAGTGACGGATCATTTCTAATTTTGGAATCTAAGAAAGTAAAGCTCATACCAAAATACAGGTCACCCACTCATCAGTCAGAGTGGAACGCCAACGCTTTAGATAGTGGCTATGAATCCAGCAGTAGATCGATCATGGCTGCTGCTGCTGATGATGACTGTAAATCCTTATGAACACTGGCTAAATCAGGTGAATAATAATAATAATATCAATAGACAGTGCATTGTTCACGCTTGTGAGCGGTTTGGTTTATGACCTTTGAGAAATGAAAGATGATTTTTTTTCTCCCATCTTTCCTCTAATTATATTGCGATCGTGAGATCGGTGTCATTTTGCGAGATAAAGGAAATATCAATTCGGAGCCCTCTCAGCGAGCAGTGCACTACCATGTGTTAGAGAATGGCTTTAAGAAGTTGATGTCACATAACTCATTCTCATGTCACTTCCATCCACACCAGGGTCTGCATTACAATATCCCTCATGACCTCTAGGGCAAGGGGAGGCCTTTACCTGCCAGGGTATTGATCAAACGGATGTGAATCTCTGACGATAAAACCAAGTTCTCTCGCTTCCAATAAGTTGCCGGTTCCACCATGAGAAACCCATCATATTACACATTCTCTTTTACATTAAACCGAGTCCTGATTTGAGAGCTGCAGGCCTGCTGCTAGGCGCAGCAAGCCGCTGTCTGCATATGATGAAGGGGCCTCTTCTTGCAGTTGTGGTAAAAGAGACTGATTAAAGAGACTCTGACCGAGACAGTCTCCATAGTGTCAACTTGCAATGTGAAATGCCATGACGTTGATAACGCAGCAATGCAGGAGTCCTTAAATCTTCGCCTAGGGCCCTGATGTTTGCGGGGAATTAGCATATTTATGGTGGTAGCATCCTGCATAAACACGCAGCTCCATTGTTTCCTCATGTTCAAATATTTTAAAATTGGGACACATATTGTGGTGTGATGATGAGCACGATTTGCAATATAGAAGTCGCCGATTTTATCGACTGTCACAGGAATCCCGTAAAGAGATTTCAGGCTCACTGGGTATTTTGTCTACTGTAATAATAAACATGTATCTGTCGATATTTCTAACAGTTGTCCAGTTGGGAGGGCTAAGCAAGTTACAACGTAAAATATCAGCGCACCAGGGGCAATTTAGTCAGGACAATTAACCTCGGCAGTATGTTTTTGGACTGTGGGAGGAAACCGGAGTTGGAAGCATCATCAGGCTCCCAACGTGGGAGACGAAATGTTGCAAGTGAGAGAGGGGAAAGTGCACGACATGGCTATCCCGAAAAAAACAGCTCTGAAGAACAACCATCATGAATTGTGTCGTGAAAGCCTACATCAGTGCATTAGTTTAACGTGTTTCAAAGTTGTGGAGTTTCGCTAACTGGTAGGCACAGTAGGTACAGTTTATCCATACATGACGGGCACTGATAATGACATTTGGGCCGTAGAGCTGGAGAATAATGTTTTATTTTAACCGCTCACAAAAGAGTCATTCAGAGCTGCCTCGTGACTAATTTTGAAACTATGTGGCGCTCCTGATAATGAGTAATGGACCCACTTGGCTAAAAGCTCTTGGCAAAGGTGTGATAAGACTTAATAGGAGGGGACAGACCCAAGACAGCTGGTTGATTTGATTTAATTCCTGAGTATAATTCGAACACGGGGCTCATACGTGACAACGTCTCTGAAGGAAATAGGATAGCGGGACGTGGAAGTTATAACAGAAAATGTATTAAATAAATTAATGCAACCACCTACAATACATGAATGAAAGGAACGACATTTGAACGGCAGGTTAAACGATATAAAGTAATCGCCTCTGGGCTTTATCTTGTTGTACCAAGTGGCTGCAGACTTTCCACTCAGCCCTGGCACGCTCGCGAGGTTACAACGACCCGAGGAAAGGGAATTAAAATAGAAACCACATTCTAACGTTGTGGCTGAGGACCTCGAACAAGCTACCGAATGTAAAACGTAAAAGAAACTCCATCGATTTAAAATAAATTAACTGCATTTTTTTGTGTGTGACTTAGTCAATAAGTGATCGTAAGATGGCGTTAATAATGCAGCGTTGGTTATTTATGTTGAACTGATTTTTTTAGGGAGTGGTGGGACAACGCTTGATGCACCGCGCGGTGAAACTGACATCGCGCAGTGCAGTTAACCTAGGCAGCATGTCTTTGGACTGTGGGAGGGAACCAGAGTACCCAGCGAAAACCCACGCGGACTTGGGTAGAACATGCAAACTCCACACAGAAAGGCACCCAAGCCAGGAATCAAACCCAGGAGAGTATTGCTGTGAGGCGGCAGCGCTATTCACCACGTCACCGTACCGCCGGATCGATTCCCAGCCCCGGCTAACATTCGTAGTGAGTGATATCGGAAGCAATCCTGCCTTCCCCTATTTCACCGACACTCATTGACCAGTATGGTGAAGTATGGTCATGGAAACCCCATGACCTGCATGGCATTGGGAGCTCTTCTTCCAGCGAGTGGATTGAAAAAGGTTTTATATGAAGGCCATCAAACAATTTATGAGGAAACTAAAGTGAGAATTGCTCTCAAAATCGGTTGTTTCAGGACAGACGCTCGACACGGCTATCTCGAAAGAATATCTCTAGAGAGTAATTCTTTGACATCGTGGCGTAAAACCTACAATCAGTAGAAATATATAATACATTAGTAAATGCGTTTAATTTTAAACCCATTCCTTCTTCATTGGCCCCACATCATTCCCTAAATATAGTATTAGCGGGAGACTGTTTGCAAGGGCCTGGAAACGAATGGTGTACAAATTAGACCGACCACGTGTGATGTATAGTACGCCAAGGTTATTATGCCGCAATCAGCAATCACAACCACCCACAGAGGTCACGCATTACACAAAGCAATGTACGACTATGTAAAAAACAATAGTAATAGGCAATTGGTTCTCAGTCTGAGAATCGCGCTCAAGAGCTGCTCTTCCGCGTTAGCCGTGAAAACCTACATGAACACACTGGTTCTCAGTATCCAGGCTTCGTGACCTCGCACGACCCAACATGCCCGGCCGAGCTGTCGCATCTATCGTAACGGGAGTTAGTTCTTTCTTAGTGTACGTATACGCACAATAGGAAGACAAAAAAAACCCCTTTGCATGCACCAATTTATTGAAAGACAGGTAAACCGGCAACGGTTGGCATGAAGGTTATTGCATGTCAAACGGTGCCCTTCCGAGCACGTCAAAACATTTCGCGATACTAAAACATCCCTTGATCTTCTGCTCGAATGCCACCCCTGCTGTTATTGTGAGTTTCTGGGTGGCCCGCTGATAAATGCACGCTGCCGTGAATCGCCGTTTTGCTGATTAAAATCGCACTTCCCCCCCTCTCCCCCATATTAGCAGCGTGTTGGCACGTTATGAAGAAAAAGTCCTGTTGATTTTTAAGCCCCGCATTAAGCTCTTTACACGATTAGGCCATTGTATGCCGGTGTGAAAAAAAACCCCAATAAGAATCTCATATCCCTCGGGAAATAAATATTTTAAAAAGGTCCCTCTTATACTTTGGCGCACCGCCGCACTACTGAACATTCCTGAATGGCAGTCCTGTAATAAATCGAATGTAGAGGCCACTCCAGGAAAGCGACCATATATTCTCTCTTTAATAAACGGGAGGACAAGTCTTGGTGTTTATCTTGGAAGCCAGTTTGGCCGAAATACATGAAGGGCTGGCGGGTGGCTTTTAAGGGCTTCTGTGTCCCTGCCTGTGGCTGGGGGCAAACTAAGTTTAACGCTTGAATGGTTCAAAACCTTCGTTCACATTTTGAGCAATTAAATAATAAAGTGCAGAAATTTAATTTGATTTCGGTGTTGCCTGACCTCCCACTCACACGCTCTCTGTGCTTTACTAGAGAACTTTGAACTCTCTTTGCTCAGTGGAAATGCAACCTAAACAAATGTTGAACGTGTAAACGAGAAAAAAACGTGTTCGTTTCTCTCAGATAGGGGAGCACTGCAGGCCTGGAATCGCTCCAGTGTTTCGTGATGCAATGCGAGCTCATGATTTACAAATGGGAATGCAGGTTCTCGTTGCCTTTCGCTCAGGAAATTACGATACAGGCGATATCTGGTGCCGTTTAATCTCTGCTGTTTTGCAACTCCACCGAGAACATTCTCCTACGATGCGCGCACATCTTTTAATCTGTTCTTTATTTTATAAACATAATAATTTCTAAACCTGGAAGTGATCATCCAAATGTGAAAGCCTCGCTTTAATCAACCCACGGTTAGCTTCCCCTTGTAATTTCACTTGGCCAAGTGTCAACGGGTTTACTGTTTTGCTGGCAACGGCACAGAGAAATTCACCGGGACAATCGGCACTTTGGCAAGGATGATCTCACTCGCGTGGGGCAACCCACCCACTCGCTCTCTTTGGCACACTGAGTGCAGTCGTGTGCAGGTTTAACAACTCCTTGGATTTAAAATGGAACAAAAAAAATACGGCGCTCGTACGGAATGCTCACCTGCCAATTTTGCTTCTACGAGGTTTTTTGAACGCACAGCTATGTACCCTTTGCTCGTGAGCGCTGTGATCTAAACACCGCACGCCACTGTCCGCTCCTGGCAGACGAATTGCGTACAGGTGTATTTGCGGTCGGAATTTAAAACCCGGGGTATTTTTAACTTGCGAGAGATGTTTACACACACACACACACGTTCGAGTCATACGTGAAGCTTTCATAACGCAGCAAATATGTAGGACAAACAGCCAACAATGCCCTTGCTCTTGTGCTGCGACGACGTTTTGGTGGTATTCCATGGTGTACGCAGGCATGCAATAAGTCAGTGCCGTCGGTATGCGTTGATATGTCGCTGATACAGTAGAATTCGGCAATGATGTGATGGTGCTATCATTGGATCTATTATTAACTGTATCTGTGCATAAATCCACCTATCCAAGAAACGAATTGCGGATAAACACGAATATGTTATCGTTGGAAGCGTCATCGTGGGAGGTAAAACGTCGCGAGGGAGAGAGGGTAAGCCCTTGACACGGCTATCCCGAAAGAACAGCTCTGAAGAGCAACCATCATCAATCAAGCCGTGAAAACCTACATCAGTACAGATCATTGACAGTCAATGTACCGCAGATAAGTTCAATTTACTACTGATGATAGGATGCATGAAATTGTGCCTTAAGAACACTTTTAGGTGATACCTATCCTCAAGAAAACTTGGGTAATAGAGTGAATTTTCTGCACGAAACCGCTAATCGGCAGAAAAATTACAGATAATCAAGTACTGCCTGCCTACCTTCAGCAACCTCCACTCACCAGTATAGTCAAGTATGGCCGAATCACCCTCACAGCCAACACTGTGTGGGGAACCATTCATC
>JAZEWU010000015.1:3791529-3816166 GCA_036362915.1 Geotria australis
GCTTCCTATATATTATGATGTTATCGGCCAAATAATTAATGAGTGTTTTTTTTTACTTTGGCCATGCCTCATCACTAATTTGGCCATGCCTCATCGCACTGGTCACGTTCCAGTTGGTGAGGGTGGCAAGCACAGATTTATAAACATAGATAGTACAGAAGAACAAATGGATTTAGAAATAATTGTTGCTCAAGGCAAAACGCAGTGTTTCATTGTGCTCCAGCTGGGCTGTCACATTTACTGCATTCGCAAATGCTTAGAGTTAAGGAATAATAATACAATTTGGAATGCGTGCCCATTCCATGCCTGGTGATGGACGAGACACAGATACGGAGGTGCGAGGAAACCGCAGAGAGGTGGGGAGTCAGCCAGGCGGTCAGCCAAGACCAACCCGCCAGACACTACGTCCAATATATTACAATGATATTGGCCAATTTATGAATCAGTGTCGTTTTCAGTTGTGGGAGGAAACCAGAGAACCCAAAGGAAACCCACGCAGAAGCAAGGAGAGAACACACACATTCGACATAGGAAGGCGCCCTAGCTGGGAATCGAACTGCCTAGGGCAGGACTTTCTTTTTTGTGAGACGGAGGTGATACCACTGCGCCACCCTGCCGCAGATATGCATATTGTTGATCCATTCAGAATAAAACAGAGTGCACCGTAATATACAAATGACCTTGGCCCGGATGTAAAGTTATTTCAGAAAAATGTATATGCATATTTTATTATTTTCCAGCGACCTCCTTTCTCTAAACGATCATTGTATTACAACCGCGTATGTTTTTGTGAGTAAGCGATATTCCGTCTTTACGCGGTGTACACGGGGATGTTAGGACCAGCTTGGGTTACAGGTCCTGTCAGCCCAAATGATAAATCGCACTGCTGGGAAGGCATCTCGAGCCCTGTGCAAGCTAAATTCCCCCAGCAGCCCAACGTTTTAAAATAGCCCATCAACCTACGTCCTCCTACCCACCTCCCCCGCCCCTTAAAACCCATTTTGTCTCATAGGGCATCCGCGATTCGCTGGCATGGTCTTTGCCTTGCCATCGATTCCCTCGCCACGGACGGGAGCATAATCATCATTGATTTATGCCCCTGGGCCAGCGTTCGGCTCAACACCCACGGAGGAACTTCTTTGCGTGCAAAGGACACCAGTCCATCCGTGCACTTTGACTCGCGTGTGTGCTAAAGAGTTTGCACGTTTCGAGATTACATTCCTGCCTGGGAGTCTCCCATGCAAGCGCTAAGGGGTGATGGCTGAGTGGTGACGACTGACTGATAAAGCGACCTCCTTTGCTCAGAACGGTTTCACGATTTAGAAGCTAACCCTTTCGCATACCACAGCCTGATCTTCCAACCTGTACCAGCTACTTAGGTTTTGTTTTATTTGTTGATTTCAACTTCCTTCTACCCCGCCCGCCCACACTGGTCAATCATTCCTGTTCTTTATGAATGCGTGTCATGTTGTATTTATGTTGCCAGATTACATAATAAGGGATGCTTCCATGGCGTAGTGGTCAGGACACTGGACTTGCAATCGACAGGTCGATTCGATCTTCCGGTGCGGCAGTTGCAAGTTTATTAAATCTCACTCGCCCCCTCTATGGCTGCATATGTCCACGCAGCGCTGTAAATGAGTATACCAATTAGTCGATTGGCAGGTCATGTGTGGTAGGGTAAAATGTGGGTACTCCCACCTCTTCCATGATGTCTGGCCAGCGTGGAAGAGTTGGCAAATATACCCCTTAAAGGGGCTCTCCTTTCTCCCTTTAGCGGAGGCCCTTCCACTAGTAGTCATGTGAGCCAGCAATTGCAGGTCTGCACCTTTACGTTTTGGCACATTTCTATACTGTCGTACGTTATAAGAATGTTCAGCTAATCACTGCCACCACCAGTCAAACTTTAAATCATACCACCAAATATATCTGTACATAAAGTTTAATGTAAAATATAAAATGTAATTGCAGTAATGAAGCTGAATACACATTTTTATTAACATTGACTCCAGCCAGATATGAAAAATGAAATCAATCATAAAAAACAGGGCCGTGGAAATTGGTAAAGTGATACATTTTTTTCGCAAGTAAAAAGTACACTGCATATTTCAACATTTATGTGACAGCGAGAGGAAATTGGGTTTGAAAATGATATACCATGTTTATGATTTTGCACCGTTGAAATTGCTTGATTGAATGTGTCGTAAAAATAACGAGAGATAATTTCTGTTCGCCCCAATATTCCCGTGATGTACTGCGCGTGAAATGTCACAATTTCAATTCCACTGATCCCTTTGAGTTATACACCTGCCGTATAATGTATTCTCTGTTTGGAGAAAAAAAGAAAACACGACGAAATATCCATGAAGAGAGTTGCAGGGATCCCCCAATAATAAAAATGATTGTTCGCGTGAGTTTTCACCGTGTACTTCGGATTCCTCCCACGGTCCATAGACAAGCTGCTGCATAGGTGAATCGGCCTACTGAGTAAATTGCCCCAGATGCCTTGCGATAGACTGGCGTCCCATCCCCGGTATACCACTGCCTGGCGCCCTCTGTCTGCCGGGATAGGCTTCGGCTCACCGTGACCCTGTACAGGATGAAGCAGTTTCTGACATTGTATGGATGGATGGGTTTTTATCAACCCACTTCGCAACGCAGACCTCCCCATGCTCTGTTTGTCATGGGGGTAGTTGGGACCAAAGTGCCCAGCTCTGGTCATCGCGACAATGGATGGATGGATGTTTGTGTAATCCTCATTGGTGTGCAGGCGAGATCGAGAAGACCTGCACGGTGGTGCTGGCGGATGACACGGAGTACGAGGAGGAGGAGGAATTCCGTCTGGTGCTGGGCTCCCCGCGCAGCGAGTCCCCGTTCGGCGCCTCCATCGGGGAGCAGAACGAGACCCTGATCAAGATCAAGGACGACGCTGACAGTGAGTCCGTAGCTCGCACGTCGCTTGGCCCCATACGACGGCGTTTGTCATCGCGACGGCGCGCGCACACGCCGCGCACACCGCTACAGCGCCCACGCACACGTGAACACTCACAGCAACAGCGTCTACAAAGACAAAGATCCCCCGTATAGCCTTAACAGACTGTAGGGTCAAGTGCCGTTAGCGAGCACCTATGAAGGGTCGACACGGCACACGAGGAGGTGGGTGACCAATTGTAAAAGGTGTAAGCAAGTTACAACGTCTCAGCGTATCCGGGGGAATTTAGTCAGAACAATTCACTTCTACCAGCAACGGCTTGCTCACGCCACTGCGGGTAGCAGGACCTCTGCTAGAGGGAGTCCGAGAAGATGCCTAATTCTACCACGCTACAACGGACAACGCACTCAACTTGAACAAGCGAGACGACCGAATCCGTGCGAGCGCTCACTAATCTCGCGTCCGACCATCGTTTCCCAGAGCCGATCATCAAGTTCGCGGAGACCAAGTTCAGCGTGAACGAGCCGAAGGAGGCGGGCCAGGTGGCGATGGTGCGCATCGCGGTGGTGCGCACCGGCGACTCCTCCAAGCTGTCGGTGGTACGCGTGCACACCAAGGACGGCTCGGCCACGTCCGGGGAGGACTACCACCCCATCTCCGAGGGTACGCCGGCCTGCCTACCCCCCCAATTCCCCGACCTCCTCAGCACCAGCCCCCCACCACCTGCACCCCCTATCATTTCCTAGAGCCGCCCGCAGCGCGCGCCGATCGATGGCCGAGGCACGAGGTGTAAGAGATAAAATAAAAATAGAAAATAATTCATCCGTTCGTTGTCGGAAACCGCTTAATCCGCGACAGGGTTGCGGTGAGCCGGAGCCTATCCTGGCAGGCGCAGGGAAAATAAAATGTAGCAAATGTGATTTATAACACGCGGGGGGAAGGCAGCCACACCGATAGCCGGCGCCAACATTTATTTGCCAGACGCTGTGTCCCGTATATTGCGATGGTATCGGCTAATTAATTAATGAGTGGGATTTTTGTTGTGGAAACCGGAGAACCCGGAGGAAACCCACTCAGAACAGGGGAAGAAAACGCACGTACTCCACGCAGAAAGGCGCCCGAGGCGGCAATCGAACTGCCTCGAGCAGGACTTTATTTCTGTGAGGCGTACGTGTGACAACTGTACTGTTCTACCACCCACTTCCACCTCCCCGCCCCCCCAGTACATACGATATCTGAGTTAAATGAGATGGATACGCCAATGCTTTTCTTCTTTCAATAGAAATAACTAAAACGGCATCAATGTGCTTCGTCTCAACGGTGTTTGCTGTTGAAACGTTTCTCAGAAATCGAGTTCAAGGAGGGCGACCGGGAGCACTTTGTGGAGGTGGAGGTCCTGTTTGATGGCGCGCGGGAAATGCGCGAAGCTTTCACCGTCCACCTGAAGCCCGACGAGAACATGGTGGCCGAGACTCAGGTGCCGAGGCGACAACACGGCGTGACTCACTCACAACAACAACAGCTGCCAATTTCCTGATAAGCGGCAGTGATCTTACGACGGTACCTTGTGTCAGGCCGAATGTGGTTGTTTTGAGGTCACGTGAAGTGTCCAACGCTCGCTGGCACGAGAGCAAGGGGACAGGCCCAGATGTCATAGATTGCCTGACTGAGCTGACTGGCAGATAATAATAATTTCTTGAATTCAAGATCAGTCAAGGCGCTGTACGAGAAATAAAATGTCATATCATAACACAAAATTTTACAACACATGCAGTATATAATACATCATCCATTCATCCATCCATTTTCTAAACCGCTTGTCCTGGTGAGGGTCGCGGTGGCAGCAGTCCAAGGAGAGTGGACCAGACATCCCTTTCCTCAGCAACAGATTCCAGCTCTTCCTGGGGGATTCTCAGGCGTTCCTGGGGGATTTCCAATGAATTCGTTTTTTTAAACGATTAAAACTCCGATGCTCTCACACGCGCGCAAACGCACACGCGAGATTGCTTCGACAAGCTAAACAACATCATGTCTCCGTGGCTTCGTCGAAAGTGGTCACCTTCGACATACCCCCTCCCCTAATTTCTCCGCTCGGCTTTAGATGAACAAGGCCATCGTGTACATCGAGGAGATGAACAGCATGGCCGACGTGACGTTCCCGTCGGTGCCGCACGTCGTCTCGCTGCTGCTCTACGACGACACGGCCAAGGCCAAGGAGAGCCCGCACCCGCCCGCCGGCTACCCCGTCGTCTGTGTCACGGTACGCGCCCCTCACTCGCGCCGCCGCTGGATTTGACGGTGACGATGATGAATATTCTGATAGTTGCGCTTCAGGCCGTCAGCTTCGATGTAGCGTTTTCTCCGAGTAATTCAAGCTGCTGACTGGAAGCATTATCAGGCTTCCAACGTGGGAGGCGAAACGTTGCGAGGGAGAGGTGCAGATCTCTCGACACGGGTATCTCAAAAGAACAGCTCTGAAGAGCAACCATCATGAATCGAGCCGTGAAAACCGACATCAGATGAATGTTCTGATGCTGGTTTGGTGGGTAGCGGTATCTCAGTGGTTAGTGCGCTGCGCTACAAACCTGGTGACCCGAGTTTAAATCCCGTTCACGGCCAACGCCAGTGATGATTTTCTGAACCGGTCCTGAGCCTCCCCTAGGTCGACTTACGCTCAGCACAACTGTCCCGAAAGAATAGCTTTGAAAATCAATTCTGATGATGAATGTTTTCAATAAAACGCTTCTGGAAAATCCAGCCCTAGTGGATGTCACCGATTCTGAAACAGGTCTCCACCTCATGCCCAGGACATTATAAATGGTAGAGGCGATAGGCAGTGCTGTCACCGATAAGACAAATTATTGAGTCGAAGGTAATTATTTTCATTGCTGTGACCTCTGCGTGAACTGCATCTCTTTAGCTTTCAAATGACTCCCCAATCATCGAAATTGGTGAAGTGCTCTAGGAGTGGTTCTCCGTAATAGCATACAATCATAGCTACACACGGATTAGCCGCTTATTATACGGATTCTGCTACGCTCGGATATATTCAACGGAGTGCTCCGTAGCAAGGCAAGCGCCCAAATCGTTGGTTTATTATGATCTTTTCAATTTGAGTTTCAATTATAGTTTTCAGTACCGGTTTAAGTCTTGATTAATTATTTAGTTGGTGATGTTTGTTCAACAACTTTGACTAAATCAGTCAATTAATGAGTGTTTTTTTAGTTATGGGAGGAAACCAGGGAACCTTAAGGAAATCCATACAGAACACGGAGAGAACACATAAACTCCATAACAGAAAGCTACCCGAGGTGAGACCAGAACCACCTCGGGCAAGACGACACGACTGCACAACCCAGCGGACCCAGTAACATCGCACGATCCAAGCAAGCATTGTCGGCGTAACCCTCAACACCGCCACGCTTTCTCCCACCCACCCACCCGCCCGCCGGGCAGGCCTGCAACCCCAAGTACTCGGACTACGACAAGACGGGCTCGCTGTGCGCGAGCGAGAACATCAACGACACGCTGACGCGCTACCGCTGGATGGTGAGCGCGCCGAGCGGCGCTGACGGCGTGGCGAGCCCCGTGCGCGAGATCGACTCCAACACGTTCTTCACCTCCACCAAGATCGTGACGCTCGACTCGGTGTACTTCGCGCCCGGCTCGCGCGTGCAGTGCGCCGCGCGCGCCGTCAACGGCGACGGGGAAGAGGGCCTCGAGCTGGCGAGCGTCGTCGTCACCGTCAGCGGCAACGAGGGTGCGTTTGGCAATATGGCGCCGGAAAACCGCCTGGCTGCCTCCTCCGCCTCTCCGCGCTTTCCTCGCGCCTCTGAGTCGTTTTCTCGTCGAATGAATACCTTTGACATTGATTGAATTCGCGCGCGTTTTAAATGTAAAATTATTATTTTCATTTTCTGACGACGGTCGGAAGCGCGGCCGGTGACGCCGGCGCTTTGCGGAAAGGCGGTTCTGCCCGAGGCGGTTTGATGATACGCGCCGCGGGCGCTTTTCTTTTGCGGAGTTTTTGTGATCTCTCGCCCTGTTGTGGCTTGGGTTGGTCGATAATATCCTGGTATATGGTATGCCTTCATCGCCATCAGCAGTGACGAGGGTGCGTTGGTGAAATCTTAAGAAGCGGGCTTCACTTGAGTCGCCGCGCGGCTGCAACGTTAGCTACGTGGAGAATGCTAACCGATGGCTCTTATTCCCCACCGCTGTGCGCTGGATCAGGGCTCTGTCAGCCTCGCATTCTGGGAGCAGTGGGAGCAGAGCCGTTCTCTGCCAAGCTGCGCTACACAGGACCGGAGGACCCCGACTACCCCAACCTCATTAAGCTCACCGTCACGATGCCGCACATTGACGGTATGCAACCATTGAAACGTTACAAAACGCTGGGAAAATCTGTGACGCTGTGCTGTCAGCGCGATGGTCCGAGGGAACGCGTCGCGGTTGGAACTACAGTGACGTACGCTCCGAGCTATACTGCCTAATTATTTCGCGTAAATTTAATTCATTCTGCAGGTTTGTCCTTAAAAAGATATATGTTAGTGCTTTTAAAGGCCCTCTGCGATACCATACATGACAAGCTGAGCTAGAATAGGGACCATGGATCCTAACTGCTGTGTTAATGTTTTTATTAATATCGCTTTTAGCTGTCAAAAAAATGAAATTACAGTTGTTCTTTTACTTTTAATTAATGTGTTGCTCGAATATACGAACATTTAGCAAGCTATTCAATTTTACTGCGGTGTATACATTTTTTACACAACCAGGATGCCTAAAGGCCAGTGTTTTCTAAGCGTTTTCTAACTGCGAGACCTTTTCAAGGGATTTTTTTAAAAATATAAACCACCACTATAATGTGATTCTTGAATCCATTGCTCAAATTGAGTTCACCTCATAACCCCTGTTGAGGCCCTTTCTTGACCCCATGGGGAATCATGACCCACAGTTAAGAAATCCCTGGTGATCTAGACCCATGCCCTGGCCTAATGGCTAGGCAATCAGGGTTGGGCACCCAGGTCACGAACCTGTGAGGGAGCGTGACAGAAATAAATGTGTGCAGGGTATTTAATGTGTACAATGTTTTCTGCATCAAAAACACACAGCTCGATGTATGACAATTGCTTTCAAAAGCTGTTCTTTAGGGATAACTGTGTCGAGCGCTCCCCCTCTCTCCTTCGCTAGCCATGTCACCTAGAACAGGGCTTCTGAACCATTTGGACCTCAAGGCCCACTTGCGTATGGTCTCCGTAGACCACTAGGCGGCGCTCGCAGCCCACTGATGGGTCTCGAACCACCGGTTGAGAATGGCGGACCTAGAGTCTGGCACTTCTGCACCTCCTCGGTGAAAAGGTCTGGAGGGAGGTTCCATCTAAATAGCGATCCCAAGTCCCTCCGACTAAACGAGGTTTGCATCAGGAAGGGCATCCGGCCAAACAAATCAACACTCCCAGCAATGGGGGCCGACCGGCCGACCGGTGTATACTTGGATCACGGCAATTTAAACCGGTCGGATGTGATCACTCGAGCATTGTCACTAGAGAACTCCCGTTCACGGAATCCCAACTTCTTTATTTACCACATTCACGTTGCGGCAGGGCCTGTGCGTAGCACCGGCCCGAGCGCTCGCCTAACACCCCCGCTCACCCTCGGCAGGAATGCTGCCGGTGATTTCCACGAGGGCCCTGTCCAACTTCGAGCTGACCCTGAGCCCCGACGGGACCCGCGTCGGCAACCACAAGTGCTCGAACCTGGTGGACTACGACGAGCTGCAGACGCGGCACGGCTTCCTGACCGACGCCACCAAGAACCCCGAGGTGATCGGCGAGACGTCGCCGTACCAGTACAGCGCCGGACTGCGCTCCGCCGCGACGCTGCGTTTCTACCGCAACCTCAACCTGGAGGCCTGTCTCTGGGAGTTCGTCTCCTTCTACGACATGTCCGAGCTGCTCACGGAGTGCGGCGGCAGCATCGGCACGGACGGCCAGGTACGGGGGGCAGCGTGGGAGATCGGTGGCGGCGATGATAGGTGGTGATAAATTTAACGCGGCTTTCGTGAGCAATGTTACCCGCGATAAAGCCCTTTTGGGTTCGGTGACGTAAAAAAACGAGCGTCGTAAAATCGACTCCACCCGACACGGCTGTTTAGTAAGGTTTGTCACGTGAACAAAACGTGCCGATTCTTTACTGCTTCAGCACACCGCTCTGTTGGAAATGTTGTGGTTTTGCTGTCCAACACATAGCGCTGGGGTTCGTTAAAACGCGCAAACCCTTCCAACTCGATAAGGTTACAAGCCACGGGGGGTGGCTATACAAAAAACCCAACATGCAGCCTGATACACACTGTGGACGATCACTAGTGATTAAGTGCAGTTAAATAGAACCCGAATTAAGAGCAGGTGTGAGTCTTGAGGTGGGATTTGAACGAGCCAATAGACTCGGCAGACCTGGTTTCCTGTTATCCTGTCATCCTGTGGTAGTGCATTCGCCACTTGTTGCGGAGGTTCACAGTTCAAATCCAGCGGCCAACCTAGTAATCACTGCGGATGTCATGTCCATAATAATATGCGTTGTCTGCATCACAGCAGAACGTCGACTCACCGCCATGTACCCATTTATACCACTGGGTGGGGTTAAGAAACGTGCGCAATGTTTCAACTGCCGCGCCAGAAGATTTAACCATCATTATCATCATCATTGTCAGAAACCGCTTAAGCCTGTACAGGGTCGCGGTGAGCTGGAGCCTATCCCAGCAGATCCCGGCAGACACAGGGCGCAAGGCAGGGCTGTACGCAGGATAGGACGCCAGTCCATCACTGGCACCAGCGGCAATTTAATCCGCAGGTTAATTAAATTATGCAGCAGCATGTCTTGGACCGGGGGAGGAAACTTGGGAGAGAACACACAAAATGTAATCCCCTTCCCAGGTCTTGAACCTGGTGCAGTCGTACGTGACGCTGCGCGTGCCGCTCTACGTCTCCTACGTGTTCCACTCGCCCGTCGGAGTGGGAGGCTGGCAGCACTTCGACCTGCAGTCCGACATGAGGCTCACGTTCGTGTACGACACGGCCATCCTGTGGAAGGACGGCATCGGCAGTCCTCCCGAGGCCGAGCTGCAAGGTATGCGCGCGGCCGCGGAGCATGAGCGACAGGCGCGTCGCAGCCGCGGGTGTTGCAGGAAAAAGTGGGGGGGATGGAATAATGTTTCTGTGAAAATGCGGGTGTCGCAACATATGATATGAGACTACCTCAGAAAAAAGTGGGGGGGATTGAATCATGTTTCTGTGGAAGTGCGGGTGTCGTAACACACGCAACACCCGCGGCTGCGACGCGCCTGGCTCCACACAACAACAACAACCGTCGTTCGCCACTAAGTGGCGGTGACGTCACCACGGCGCCTGTGCCAGGCCGGGTGCACCTTGAGGTCACGCAGAGTGTGGAAGGCTTGCTGACAGGAGGTCCGCACAAACAAACATCAAACAAACACACAAAGATGCCCTATAGCCTTAACGGATACCAGGGTCAAATGCGGTTAGCGAGCACCTAAGAAAGCTGGGACGGTGCATGAGGATGTGGTGTCGCAAGCACCATGCCTCGCCGCATTTGTGTTCCCAGTGGTGATGTTTACACACAGCACCAGGTATCTAGTTAAGGCTGAGTAGCTATTCATCACTGCTGTTGGCGATGAGTGCTAATCGAACTCAAGTTGAATGGTTTTATAGTGCACCATGATAACCACTACACTACTGGGCCCCATAAACTGCTCTACTTTCTACAAAGATAAGAACAAAGATCCCCGTATAGCCTTAACAGACTGTAGGGTCAAGTGCTGTTAGCTGTGAGCGGGAATTGAACCTGGATGGCTAGGCTTGTGGCGCAGCGTACTAAGCGCTACACTACTCTGTACAAGCCTAGACACACAGGGAGTCTGACTCACACATCAGTGACTCATGCAGTCACAGAGCTGGCTGGAGAGCTTTGATTCATTTACTCGTAGTCATAGGTTAAACGCGGTGATTAAAATCCAACGTGACTCCATGATCTATGATGCATTGGAGAAGCACTCATTGCTATTGCTGGCCGGGGGTCACTTGGAAATATTAATTCCCCTATTCATTCCACATTTCCATGACGAGGCCCAGTGTGTCTACACCATAATCAGTGTTAACTTCATATCGAAGGGATCTTATTTTATCAATCCTGAGAGGACGATGGGCTGTTTTGACTGCGATTAGTATCTCTCAAAGAAAACGTATTTGATAAGATTGCCTAATTTATTTAAAATGTACTATTAGTATCATGAGATAGCACATCCATCCAGAAATCTCACAGAGAATGGCCCACGCAGGAGATATCTTTCATAGAACTGATTTATTCTCGCAGTAGTGGGGTTCACTTTTCCACACACCCTGCCAATAAATCGTCAATTGATCGTAAATTCAAATATTTACTTTCTCAGAGCTTCAATTTATCCACACC
Source organism: Geotria australis (assembly GCA_036362915.1). Taxonomy (NCBI): domain Eukaryota; kingdom Metazoa; phylum Chordata; class Hyperoartia; order Petromyzontiformes; family Geotriidae; genus Geotria; species Geotria australis. Next base: position 3,802,946 of record JAZEWU010000015.1, read on the forward strand.
AGATTTCGTTGTCTAAATTAATTCACAGCATGGGTCCCTTTCACCACTGTAACACTGTATTGAGTTAATATTCTGGATATCAACAGTGTCAGCTTGGCAAACGGCCCGTGATTTTAATTGGTGATGCCTTGTGCATTAAACTCTGTAAGCGCAGCCCCAGCCTTGAGTGTGGCACTTCTGAAATTCCCATTTACCACGTTTCAACTCTGGAATCCTCCCACTACCCTGATCAACATAGCGTTGCAGCCTTGGCGAGGCTTCATAGGGTATATACAGCTCTATTATATATGTTGCGTGCTGGCTGCGGGCCCCTTAAGTGGTTTCTGCCTGGGGCTCATGGAAACCTTAAGTCTTTTTCAGCCCCTTGACTCAAGCCAGACTCCACCGCCAGTGGGTCATTCATTGCATTTTTGAAATTGAATCTCCAAAAGCAGCTTATTTGACGATAGCGCTTGTAGCCACGCATGGCTTGAGGAGTTGTAACAATCCTTTGCCGATCACACTGCATTGTCTAAATGAAGTCACAGCATGGGTCTCGTTCTTTGCTGTAAGCGCTGCACTGAGTTAATATTCCGCGCTGGTTGCTGTGTTATTGCCGCACACCGATGGTGCAAACACAGGTTTGTCGGAATTCCTCTATTTTATAATTTTAGCCACAAGTTTATCCCACTTCCGCCATCAGCGTCACGTCGGGAGATGAAGAATCCGTTTGCATCGCTGACAGAGCAATTCAAGCCTTCGTGTTAGAGACCTGACCACACAAATATCACAGCGATACCTCTGAGATTCCTTCAAGTGATCTTTGATCCACACACCATGGGACAGCTGTGTTCCACCCACTTTGCCTCTACGAGAATTGTTCATCGCACAATAGTCATTCATACCATCAGAGCTGAAATTTAGCACTCACGTTCAGTACATTAAGTCCACTGTCTAAAATAATTCCCAAGACGTGCACATTGTGTAGTTTATGATGCAGGCTGCAGTCAAGGTGGTTGTCCCAACAGAGTAACAAACAACATTATACACACCACATTTCATCAGTAGTACTGCAATGCCCAATATTAAATTGTGTTTGCCATTCATCGTAACCGATAGCAAGCGTTGCCCACTGTATCTCAACCTTAGTGTCACATTCTATGGAAGGTTAATTACTGGTTCACTAATGATGGGGATATTTAATTACTAAATGTTTATCACAAGACTTAAAACAACGTAATCAGCTTCCAAATGTAAGCTTTAGTGTCCTAAAATTAAAATTGTTACTCTACAGATGTTTATGTTTACCGTATTTGCATTGATTCAACTTTCTATTTTTTCTAGAACATAATTGAAATTTTGATCAGGGACTGTCATGAGCATTTACATGCATAATAATAATAGCGTTTTATATAGCGCCTTTCACCCGAGGGTCACAAAGCGCTGCACAAGGGCCGCGAAGAGAACGGCATGTCAACAATGAAAAGTAAATAAATTAAAAACCAAAGGAACACGTTTAATGCCACTAATAATCAACGACAGATGCGCAATGATTGATGGTTTGTTTGTTTATCATTTAGAGCAAGGCACTTAATTTTTCGTGTCTGCAGATTTCACAACCTCAACTGACCTGCTATTCTAATTGGAATAACGCAACGGTTATTACGTCTTGCTGCCTATAATTAATGTTGGGGAACACAATGAGCTGCATCCTGTTGTGCATTCATAGCAACTCCGTAGAGTGGGTTGCTTTTATCTGGCGCTGCATGAACCATTGTAAACAAATTCCAATTACAAGGGGACGCGATGTGTTTTTTTGTCTGTACGCCTCCTTATTATATCAGTGCGTTGTGAACATTTGCACGCTTTGCAAATGTAAAATCAATTTGACGAAGATTAGTTAATTAGCATATTTAAGTTACATACGTAAAATAACCACATAAAACAAATATGTTATTACTGATGTAGGTTTTCATGGCTCGATTCATGTTGGTTGCTCGTCAGAGCTATTATTTCGGGATAGCCGTGTCGAGCGATCTCCCTCTCTCCTTCGTGACGTTTCGCTTTGGGAGGGCGAAACGTCACAGAAAGAATGGTCTTGCCGGAGGCGATTCGATTCCCACCCTGGGCGCCTTTCTGTGTGGAGTTTGTGTGTTCTCCCCCTGTTCTGCGTGGGTTTCCTCCGGGTTCTCCGGTTTCCTCCCACAACAACAAAAAACACTCATTAATTAATTGGCTGATAACATCATAATATATAGGAAGCAGTGGGTAGCAACATGGCGCCGTCAAACCGCCTGGCTGCCTCCTCTGCCTCTCTGCGCTCTCCTCGTGCCTCTGAGTCCTTTTCTTGTCGAATGAATATCTTCGACATTGTAAAATTAAAATTAATTATTATTTCAACTGCCATGCCCCGAGATGGAACCGGCGACCACTGAATTTGTAAAGAAAACTCGTTTCATGTATTTCACGTGTGTGCGTGCATGTGTCTGTGTGCCGTTCAGGTGCATTGTACCCCACCAGCATGCGCATCAACGGAGAGGGGCGGCTAGTGGTGAATTTCCGCACCGAGGCACGATTCCGCGGCCAGTACGTGATGGCCCACCCAGGTAAACGCCGTCGTAAACTCAAACCTAACCGCGCCGACATCGCCGCACTGCAGGGTTTGCAAAGCGCACACCGTGTCCAACGTTACTTTGTATCAGGGTCACCTCCTGTTCCAGTTCAGTCGGGATAACTCTCTTTTTTGTGGTAGCTGTCCTGGGACATTACAACTCCTGGGTTTAGTCATCTGCGTATTAATACATCAAACAAGGCAGTGCTCGTACATGAAGTTGCAAATGTAGTTCTCTGGTTGGGTTTCGTGAGATATTCTTCTTCCCTTGACATGCCATGGTTGTCTTATAATTTAGTAGTCAGGCCTACTTTCTATGCATCCTGAGTATAGCCCTGCCTTGTGCCTTGTGTTTGCCGGGATAGGCTCCCGCTCACCACGACCCTGTGCAGGATTAAGCGGTTTGTGGAAATGGATGGATGGATATTGTACAATGTGTGTTGATTAAATTCAAACTATTAATGAAAAAATATATCAATAACTATTTTAACACATGGTCTTTTGGTATAGCCGTGGCGAGCGTTTCTCCTCTTCTTCACAATGTTTTGCCTCGTACTTTGTATCTGTACATATACTGCCTGAAGATCTTTTCAGTAAAAGTATACACTGCCTGAAGATGCCTCCGACATGGGAGGCGAAACGATGCGAAAGAAAGAGGAAAAACGCTCTCCGTGGATATGTCGAAAGAGCAGCTCTTAGGGGCAATTCTCACACATCGATCCGTGAAACCCTACATCAATACAATTCCGAAATAAATCCGTCCAGGTACATCTCTGACGTCTATGGTGATGTCGGCGGACCACCCGGGCCTCACGTTCACGCTCACGCTGGTGCGGAGCGAGCCCTCGTACCACCAGCCCGAGCAGCAGTGGAGTTTCATCTCTGACTTTGCGGTACGGGCATCGCTGACGAACACATGGCAATAACCTGTCGCACCTTCGCACGACGACTCTTTCACTTACGTCTGGGGCCCCCTGTTCTGCGTGGGTTTCCTCCAGATTCTCCGGTTTCCTCCCACAACAACAAAAACCACTCATTAATGAATTGTCCGATAACATCATAATATATAGGAAAGTAGTGTCTGGGCGGGTTGGCGCCAGCTGACTGCCCGGCTGACTCCCCCCTCTGTGTGCCTCATCCGTGACCAGGCGTGAAATTTGCGCACGTTATAAATTCTGCTATTATTATTTATTATTAAAAGTGGAACCGTTTCAATATTGATACTTCGTTTTAGTCGCGCACGGTAGGCTCTGCTGTCAATACAAGAATTTTGATCCTCGGCTGGCACCGCTCGCTCGAGCCAAATGGAGGGTCTGTTCTGATTGACCCGTCGGTTGTTCGTGTCGGCGCAGGTGCGGGACTACTCCGGCACATACACGGTGAAGCTGGTGCCGTGCACCTCGGCGCCCAGCCAGGAGTACAGCATCCCCATCGTCTGCAACCCGCGCGAGCCTCTCACCTTTGACCTGGACATCCGCTTCCAGCAGGTGAGAGACCGGTCATGTGGCCCTGTGAACGATCACGGCCTGTCGCCTTCATCAGAAATCCGTTCGTCCTGTTCGCCATATTGTGATGCCCGTATTTGAAAGACGTCGAAGATGCGTCTCGTAATCTGGTCTTTATTGCCACCATAGCCACGTCCACCGTTACATGTGTCATCAGATTTAAATAATTGTATTGGCATCAGACATCAGACACCCACGTATCATCCAGATTGTGTGATGTATTTTATTTTAATCCAGGCACCCACTCATCTGTAAAAAAAAATCCCCCCAAAGTTTGTGTGCGTCTTACTTTTTGGAGTGTCTTAGAATCCCAAGAATATGGTAGCATTTGAAATTTCAGTTCCAAAAGTAGAGTCTGCGCTATTATCGCACTGCAATTACAAAAATTAACGTTGAGACATGACTTGAAATATATAATAATAATCTACTTTTGTAACGCGCGCATTTTCTCCGTTGATTCGGAGGCGCTGCAAGTCTCAAAAGACTACCCCGCTGAGTTGCATTTTTCGGTCCTGTAATGCTCTTGGTTTGGCTCAACGACACGTCTTTATGAAGGCAACATGTATCCGTGTCCTACTTTGGATCGTGCTAGCTAATGCCATTCTTGAAGGCCTGTTGGTCTAAATATTGCACAGCCGTTGTCTTGGAGAGAACAGTAACATTTGAGTTTTGTTTCGAAAGGAACTCTCTATCAGGTAGCGTGTGTTTTATTAGTTATGCGCTGTACATTGTTCAACCACTGTACTCATTTTTGGTTGTTTAACGAGGCGGATTTAATTGACGTGTGTCTGACAGGTGAGCGACCCAGTGGCAGCAGAATTCAGCCTCAACACGCTCATGTTCCTCCTGTCTAAGAAGGCCCTCTGGATATCTGATGGCTCCATGGGCTTTGGAGAGGGCAGCGACGTGGCTTTCACTGAAGGTACTTACCGGGGCGAGGATGCATTAGGTAATAGCAATCACCACAACAGATCGGGTATTTTCGGCCTCCCTATGAACGATACACGTACTCATGTGCACGGACACCGCCGTTGTCTATCAACCGCTGAACGAGGGCCTCCTCGTACCGTGCACGTCATCGGTCACTCGGTTTTTTAATGAAGCTGGAACGAACCGTTAAGCTGTCTGCCGGGATATGCTCCGGCTAACCACGGCCCAGTACAGGATTAAGCGGTTTTCTCACAATGGTTGGATGGAACCGTTGAGCTATGTAGCTCGTTTTAACATTTGCGATTAAATAAGCTCACGTGCAGGTGCCGGGCAGATCATTACTTTTCGGGACTGTGAGAGACGCTTGACAGCTTGTGGAGGCTTTCATCCAGCATTGGTTTCATGATTGCTGCTCATGATGATAATTTTCAAAAATGACGGGAAAAATCACGGTGGATGCCGAGTTTTTCAGATCAAAGCTCCTTTGCTTGACTGACCCGGGCTGTTGCGTGACTCGCACAGGTGCCGTAGTGTACGGCCGTGTGATGGTCGATCCCGTGCAAAACCTGGGCGACTCTTTCATCTGCAACATCGAGAAGGTGTTCCTGTGCACTGGCGCCGATGGCTACGTCCCCAAGTACTTCCCCGAGAACCAGGAATATGGCTGCCTGGCGGATTCCCCGTCACTTCTCTACCGATTCAAGATCTTGGTACGGAATTTATACGGAACACTTTGTACCGATGTGGGTTTGTCACGGCTGGATGTATGCGAATTGCTCTCCGTAGTAGTGCTTCCGGAGTAACAGTGTCGAGCGTTCGAATCCCGCTCTCGGCCAAGACCTGTGACGATTTTCTGAACCCTAGGTCGACTCAGCCTCAAATGAGTACCTGGTGTGGTGTGTAAACATTGCCACTAGGGAGACAAAGGCGGCCGGGCGTGGTGCTGGTCACCCATCTCCTCGTGTGACGCGTCGACCTCCATAGGTGCTCGCTAACGGCACTTGACCCTGCGGTCTGTTAGGACGATATGGAGCATCTTTGTCTTTCGTGGTGTTTTTTTTCTTTCTCAGGACAAAGCACAGCCTGAAACACAGGCGCACTCGTTTGGCAATGTGCCATTTAATGCTCGCTTGGCTGCAGACGACCCTGAGGCCCTGCCCTTGGTCAGACAGCCCGGGTCGGACGGCTTCCGAGTGGACTCCTCACCTCTCTTCCAGGTCAGTGTGACTTTATGTATGTGTCCATTCACTTACTTGTGTGTGTGTGCACCTGGCCTGGCACAGGCGCCGTGGTAACGTGAGCTGACACTTAGCGGCAAACGGCTGTTGTTGTTGAGTTCTTTTGCATGCATGTATATTGGGGAGGGATGTCGCAGTGTTCTATGGACCCAGTGACCTGAGTTTTATTCTGTGCCATGGCTATCACCCGTGGCCGATATCAAAAGCAGCCGTGGGCCTCCCCATACATCGATTCAGGCTCAAATTAAATCCTGCTGTGGTGTGAATACCCGGTACCTGGTGGATGAATGAACGACAACTAAGCACGTGTTTGCCGGACCCGCTTGCACTGCTACGCGTGCCCTGCTCAGGTGACAGCGGGTCGCGAGTGGTACATCCACACCATCTACACGGTGCGGTCCCGCGCATCCTCCAACCGGGGCATCGGCAAGCGGAGCGTCGAGTCCGCGCTACAGCACTCGCTGGTGTCCGCCGCCGGCAGCTCCGCGGCCGCCCGCGGGGCCGTCGCTCCGCCCGGCTTCCCGCTCGTCGCGTCGCGCCAGCGCAGGGACGCGAGCGGCAGCCGCGAGGCGCCGCCGCTGGTGCTCGACATCGGCGTGTCCAACAACCGCGGCACCAACATCCAGCACATCGTGCTCGACCGCTCGGGCCGGAGGGTGAACACGGAGCGGGGCGGCCCGCCGGCCGACGGCACCTTCGAGCTGGCGCCGTCGGAGCGCGAGCCGCCCGGCAACGTGACGCCCGTGGTGACGGCGCTGGCCGTGCTGGTGCTGGCCACGTGCGTGCTGCTCGCCGTCGTCCTGCTCATGCGGCGCCGGCGGCAGGGGAAGAAGGGCATGGTGAAGGCGACGGGCAAGGAGGCGGCGGCCCATGGCAATGGAAGCAGCGAGCCCATGGTGCCCAAGCAGGGCTCCGGGGCTGACAGCTCGGAAGTGTGAGTGTCACCAGCGCGACCGCTGGCTGACTAGCCCACCCCCTAACCCGCTGCACTTTTTTTGGGTCGCTACGCTATACGTATAAGACTTTGTCCACAGGTGATGGCTGGGTCTGATAATAAAAAAAATTCCCTTTGTTTTCGTTTGTAATATATATTGACAGTATTTTTATTCTGTTGAAAAAATAATGTTACAAAAAACCATTGCAATATGCAAATTTCAGGAATCTCTTGCCTTTTATTTGAGTCGTGTCAGAAATGAATAAATGACAAATACAACTCAGTTGCTGTAATAACTGTTAAATGATGAAATATGTAAATGAAAAACAGAAACTCGTGAGTGATCTTGCAAGCCAGACTATGGTAAAACTGAAGTAGCCATCACAAAATGAAACGAGAAGTTGAAGAAATCTTTGTAAAAGCAAAGCATTGAAAATTAAACGTTAAGTACTGTGCAAATTATTCAGTTTTTTTAACGTACATCTCTGAGACCAGTACATTTTATGTACCACATAGGAACAACGATATCAGTATCATGACTGAAAACTTACTCATTTTTTAACACGATTTACAAAAACGTATAACTCAATGGCTATAACCACATGCAAACAACATGTTTATACACATGGCTTTTAACTGCAGGAATTGCATTGCCGTTGACTTGAACTTCACATGATGCGTGTCTTTTAAACTGTGGAATTTTGGACGATGATATGTTTAGAGACAATCTCTCACGTGACCCGTAGGGGCCCTTTCTAAACCTTCCAAAACGTTCACTTTCCTTAGGTTTTCCTTTTCCTCATCTGAAAGGTGACGGCTAATAGTTTTTGTTAAGTAGTCCAAAGACTTTTACTGCAAAAAAATTGCAAATCCATTTTTACAGAGAATTAAGAGTTAACGAGGCTAATGCTTTTGGCTTATTTTCACGTATTCTTTGCCTTTGTAATAATGGCACGCTCGGACTAATTCCTGATGAATTAGTATATTTTGTTTTAGATGAATAGCAGGCAATTAGGGAGCCTTGTGCATAGCTAATTAATTAAAAAATAATGTTTATCATTCTGACCCGAGTGAACATAAGTACCGCATTTTATTGAGCGTATCAGTGTGAAAACAAAGAGTTTTGGCCGTGCCTTAATCTGATGGATTTGTTATAATACTCTATTAATTACATGGCAAAGCATGCTGTTTTATACCTAATACCCTGTGCTATTAACAAGATAACAAATGCCTTAGTGTTGAAGCATGTTGAACAAGGGATAGACTGATGACATGCACCTTCAGCTAATTAGCTCACTTGATTAATTTTGATAAATACAAAAAACATTTCAAAAAAATAATTGATGTCATGAGGCATAAAGCATTGTCATTTGTAGTGCAATATCAATACACGTCTAAGCCATCCACAAAAAACCCGATCATACTATACGTTTTCTCTAAAATGAAAATGATAATTTTCCCAAGGGAAATTTACAAATGCCATGTCAAACCAATCATCCAGCAGTCAGCAAGCTTGTACTGCTTAAAATTTCCACGAATCTAAAACACTATTCTGCTTTAAAATGGCTCCAACAAATTTTGAGTCCGTTTCTTCATAAATGGCCTAATATAAGTTGCTAAAATAGTATGTCAAGGGTTCATCGGCGAGCAATTGGCACATGCTCATCTGTCTATCCCTGACATTTTCACGGAGAGTTTTGATTGTGTCCTCGTGTACAATTTCACCAAGTGGCAATCTCACTTGTAATAAAGCCTCCGACCATATTCACATCTTGAACGAAGGAACTGAAGCACATCGCCTTGGTAGGTTTGCGTTATTATTGGCGGTAGAGACAGTGATTGGCAACATGTATTGTCCCTGTCAGAAGGAGGGCAACAAAATAGGATAGAAAACATTAAGCGTTTTTCATTGTGTAATTCAAAGCAGGTGTCCACAGTGAGGTTCCACCGTTGATCGAGGTCCTATGTGATATACAATTACAAATTGGATTTCTAATCCATCCAAATGGTGAAACGATGGGCAAGGTTATTAAGTCCCCCCACCTCTGTTCACCCAGCAGTATAAATAGGTACCACCGCAGTTACTTGATCGGCATGTCGCTTGCAGTGGGGTAAATTGTGGGTAATACCACAAATGATGGTTGGTTTTCAGAGCTGTTCTTTCGAGATAGCCGTGTCGAGTGATCTCCCTCGAGGAAGCTTCCAATGTGGGAGGCGAAACGTTGCGACGGAGAGAGGGAGATCGCTCAATACGCCTCTGAAGAGCTGTTCCATCATGATCGAGCCGTGAAAACCTACATCAGTACAATAGCACTACTTCCAAGACATCTGGCCAGTGTCGAATAGTAGGCCAAATACCCTCTAGAGAGGCCCCATATGGCTTCCTCTAGTGGAGGTCCTTTCGCCAGTGGTGGCGCAAGCAAGCAATTGCAGGGATGCACCTTCACCTCAATATGTCCAGCTCAAGATGTGGCATGTTCATAATCATGGGTGAATAAAATAGATATACTGAGTTTAAATGTATAACAGCTTCTGAAGCACTAGCAAAATACTGTATAGGCACGATGGCAATATACAATGCGCAGTGTGCTATACACATGATGTATTTTGTATGTGCAGTGTCTTGAGACCCCTTTAAAGGATGTTGCTATGATCTCAAACATACCGAGGCTGCCCCTGAACTTCAAATACATGAGGCACACTTGAGTGCAGTGCTATAATTATTATTCAGTCATGCCGGGTGCTGGCCTGTGAAGGTGCGTTTGTTCACTTAAGTACTAAAATCACCAACAGTACAAAATCACATATCCGATTCGCCGCGGTCTGAGTCAGAGGCAGATATGCAAAAATGTCGGATATGAGAACGTCTGTAGAGAATGTCAGTTACATCGTGCGCTATTACCGTACAAAATAGATCGCACAGTATTTTAAACATGAAATAATATCCTTTGCTGTAGAAAAATATATGCACGAGATAAAGGATGCATTAGTGTATTTGAAAAGGTCCCAGTTGCGACCGTCTGTAGGAAGTGACAGTTATACACCATGCACAAATAGTGCACTTGGTCGTGGCGGATATGCAAGGGTCAGATATGCGAATTTGTACTGCATTTAATACACTTGCTTAACATGACAACATATCTTGTCACCTAGATGAATCTGACAATTTTTTTCCGACAAAAAGCTAGAACTTAGTAAAAAGCGTTACAAAAAACTGACCATGCTCTCTCTTTTTTACCTCACTGTTGTAAGTTTTTATGAAACGAAAACTAAACAATCGTTGCGATTTTAATGGTGCTATTTTTAACATTGTCTAAGTGCCGTTTAGCCGCCGAATTGCATTGTTGCGAATTCCTGATAATTTCACATTAACCATATTGTTAAAAATTGTTTCCTAAAAAGTACTGTATTTTTAAACATGTCCATTTTGTATTGGGCTTTCGTGTCATTTTATTTTGCTATTGCTATTGTATATTATTATTATATTCTAATGTGGTATCTGGCTAATACAATAATTATTAAAATTAAAAGCAAAATTAGTTTTGTTTTGTACTTAAACAGAAAAAGGTATCCCGTGGTTATTCCTTTTAAATAACATTGGCTTGGGGTCGGTCTGTATACGGTTAAGTAACTGAAAAATTATCATGAAAATAAGGAGTCTTTTTTTTGCTGCCCTTACTGGTACACATTTGCCAGTACAGTATTTGTTAATGTTTTCATATGTAAACACTGATGTGCAGTGCTGTGGACAACCACTTTTCAATAAAAGAGGCACATCCCAGGAGAATATCAGTGTTGGGTTTTTTTCTCTCTCATAGTGAGTTTGCATTTCAATCCGAGCTTGAAAAACGTAATCCTTCTTCAACCCCGCTTCACCCTTAAGAAGTGCTGCAGTGTCAAGGTCAGGCATGTGCCAAAGATTCTGTGCAGACTTGCCAGCTCATTATATAAGCGTGTGGTAATATCTTCACCAAATGGTCTCTGGTGTCATTGCACGGTTTTGGATATTGGCGTCTTTGCTTTCATTAAAATACCAGGTGTGACATTTGCCCCAAGATACAATAGAGTATGCACTGCATATTGCCAATGCAGAGATTTGAGAGATGACGTTTTTGCATGCACTTGTAGGTTGACTAGATTTTTTTGCAGTAGTTTAAAATCTGCTCTGCTCTGCTGTGCATGGAGAACTCAGGAATAATTCCAAGTCGTGTTCAATAGGCATCAAACCGGTGGAACGAACTACCTGCCCCGGAACCACACGCGGCATACAAATTGCCGCGGTCCCTCACTTGTGGCCTCGCCACGAGGTCTGACAGTCCTCTTCCGAAGGGCGTGCTCGGATTACACGAGCTTCTTCTTTGCGATTCTTCGAAGCGCGATGTTAAATTACAGTTTCCCATTTTCTTACACAGCCCCTTGCATTGTCATTGAACTCCGCAAGGTCTTTTGAGCTGCAGAGGTTGGGTAGTAGAGCACAGACAAGGCAGTGTTCCATAGTATGGTCTGCTTCTCCACATTCACAGGTGGTTGGGCCGGTCTTGTAGCATAACATTCAAATCGTCATAATTTGATAACTATTGATCCAGGCAGAGACAGTCGTCTTCGTCATGGATGACTTGTCTGTCTGCTGCGTGGGGAAACGAGTGCGTATCGTGAGGTTTGGTGTTTGCTTTGAAGGCATCATTAAGTGCCTCGATCTCACGAACAGGACGGTCATTCTGGACGACGTCAAAGGTACGTCTTCACACGGGAATTCATAACGTCAGCTTGTGTCAAACGTAAACTTGTATGCGTGTACGTTACATATGGAATCCGGTTTCCTCCCACAGTCCGAAGACACCCTGCTGTCTCGGTACAGTAAATTGTCCTGACTGAATTGCCCCCTGTGCCATGAGATAGATGTTTGTAACTTGTTTACCTCTCCCCGCTAGACTACTGTTAAACAGATCTACATAGTTCAACGGTTCCTTCCAGCTTAAATGTAAGACCTAACTTGAGAAAAGTAACGTTGAGCGATGGTTGACCAAGGCCTTGTAGCGAAAGTAGCTTGCACGCTCACTGGGTATTTTTCTGTTGTAATAATAAACATCTATCTAAGCACCGCACAGATAGAAAAATACCCAGTGAGCTTGCAAGCTACTTTCGGTTCAAGCCCATGACACCTGGGTCTGTCCTGTGACCTGTCGGCGAGCCTTGGACACTTCACGTGGCCTTAAGCTGCATATGGCGTGGCACAGGCGCCGTGGTGACGTCTCCGCCACTTAGTGGCGAATGGCGGTTGTTATTTCCTTTCATCTACCAACTTATTTGCCATTTCGCGGTGGCTTTTGTGGAGCTTTGAAGGTTTTTCATATGATCACGAACGGAAACGCATTTACATTTAGCATCTTAATGATGGGGATTGCAGTCTTGTCGCGACTTAAATCGACGCGAGGTGCATAATTTAACACAACATCTTTGATAGACAGATGTTTATTATTGCACCAGAAAATTCCCAGTGAGATTGAAAGCTCTTTACGGGATTCGATGAGTTGCAAAAAGTAACTTTGTGATGTGTGAAATGTTTGCCAGTGATCAATGGAGATGAAGTAACCACACTATCTGGTTTGTCAATGCTGGGTGGATACGGAATAACTTCAAGTAAGTCTGCACAGGTTTTTCAGTCTCGTTCTAGATGTGAAATATGATCATCCATCCATTGTCAGAAACCGCCGCTTAATCCTGTACCGGGTCGCGGTGAGCCGGAGCCTATCCCGGCAGACACAGAGCGCAAGGCAGGGCTATACACAGGATGGGACGCCAGTCCATCACAGGGTACCAGGGGCAATTTACTCAGTATGCCCATTAACCTGGCAGAATGTCTTTGGACGGTGGAAGGAAACCGGAGTACCCGGCGAAAATTCACCCCGACACAGGGAGATGGGGAGAACACGCAAACTCCACACAGAAAGGCCCCCGAGCCAGGATTCGAACGCGGGTCCTTCTTTCTGTGAGGCGGCAGCGCTACTCACCGAGCTACCAAGC